>APFE031759895.1:3916-28968 GCA_000404065.3 Pinus taeda | reverse complement strand
CAGATGTTCCTCGAAGGGGTAAACAATCATATGGGGGGTGAATGATCGGCTAAAACAGAGTGGAGGTGATGGCGAGAACATGACCAAGGCTCAAAAGCTGGCGATAAGGCATTCACAATGGTTATTTACCTGTTCATTTTTAATGAGCTTAAATGCGGGGAGAAACAATTGCTCATGACTTATGTTTATTTTTTAACGAGCTTGAACTATGAGCTAAAACTGCTTGTGGAGAGTTTATTTTTTAACGAGCTTGAACTCTGCAACAACATTGCTCGCCAATCGTATGATAAGAAATCTCTCATTCAAGATGCCATTTTTTATGGAGCTTGCACCTTTTGAAGCTTTGCCCCGAAGCCTCTTGTATGCATGCTAGGAACGATCAACTACGCCTCTCTACTCAACTATCAATATCACCACCAAGGCTAGGTAGGAAATTTTTTTCCTTTACTTTTCCCGTGCGCAGGTTGCCCCTGCAAAGGTGAATGGTTTTGGCCACTCACCCGACCTAGGTGGTTGAAGTCAGTGGAACCATAGAGCTAATGTTAACTGGTCATTTCTCGCTTTCTTACAAAAGGTTTGCATGCCCCCAGGTATAGCGAAGTAGAGTTTCCAGGTTACCTTTCAATTTGCAGACAAAACATTTGTTCTATCGGGAAAGGCCTACCTTCTAATGGAGGTATCTTATCTGGTCTAATTCCCTTTTCCTAGATGGATGGGCATCAGACTAGTCATATATCCTTCGTCGAAACCTACCCTATACCCAGAGTTTTTCTGCTGAAGTAGACCAGGGTGCATGCCCCCTGGGTTTCAGTCACTCCTCTCTGAATCACTCGTGCTCATCAGGTGGACGGACTGGAGACCGATGAGACATTTCTTGCGTGAAAAGACCATTTAGGGATGGCATTTGACTATTTGCGATGTGTGATCCGGTAAATGACGTTTGGTCTACGAGCTTGACCATTCTGCCTTCGTGCGGAAAACACATTACTCTAAAGAGTGAGGAGATGACGGCTCCCATGCAATAAATATAGTCGCGTCCAAGGAGTAGATTGTAATCTAAAGGTCCTTGAACTACCATAACATTCATGTGAATAGTTTTCCTTCTCAAAGTAATGGGAACATTTGGAAGGATCCCTAAAGGTTGACTGGTTCCTTTGTTGAAGCCTGTTAGATTTCTCATTTTAGGCAAAAGCGATGGTGAACCAAGCGCTTTCCAAGTAGTTGAGGAAAGGATACTCACAGAAGCCCCTTCATTAATGATGGTACCAACCATGACCATTTTGTAATCTTGTAAAATAATTCTGAATGGTACACTAGCTGGTAAACGGGGTCTGCCTAGTAGATTCCAGTCGAAGGAAACCACTAGGTTGCTTGGTGGTGGGACTGAATAGACGACCATGTAGGACTCTGATGAACTTCCTTCCTGCAGTAAAGGAATGGGAGGACTGCCCCCAAGCTCATCGGAGTTGGTGTTAATGAAAAGAATTTGAACGGTGTCATTCTCTTTCTCTTTAGTGATGGTATCGTTCGAAGATGAACACTCTGAAGGCAATACCGGTTCAACTGCCATATCAACCCTTCGAATTTCATCTGGTATGGATTTCGAAGGTTCATTTTCAACGATAGGTGCTTCGGCTGACCACAAGGATGGGCTAGCTGGATTTTCAACCGATGGAGGACTCGGCAAGAGTTTTTGATATCCAAGGAGGAAGTCGTAACGGTGAAACCAGACAATTATCTAAAACTCTTTTAGCCTCTTCAAGGAAGGGACAACAATGGATGGCGTGATCGTCTTCACTCAACTTACAAGGAAGTTTAGGATTCCTTCTTTGTCCACATGCTTCACTTTCATTGGTTGACGGTGAGCATTCAACATGATTGCTAGAGGTTGATGCTACCAGATGGTGCAAACGAGGAGACCAGTCCCTTAAGATCCGAGGGATACAGGGACAATCTCAGTGAAAGTGGTCTCCATTGCAAATGACACAGAGAGATTTAGGTTTTGACTGTGTGGCGTGTGGATTTTTGCTAGACAATACTTGGTTGTTCCCTTTCGATTTTGGTTCCTTTTTCTTCTTTTCCTTTTTCTCTTTCTGCTTCTTCTTCTTCTCAGTTACTTGACTTTTAGCTTTATCAGCTTTGTCAAATGAAGAGGAAGGAGGAGAAGGAGAATCAGATGAAGTAGAAGGTTGGGAGGCAACTCTAGTGTCGTCTAGTTGCTGGTTAGACTGTTCAGGAATTGTGGGATTCTAAACGATAGAGGTAGAGAAGAGCCAAACCGGCAAACCAATTGTCAATCCTGGAAGTGACAAAGTGGCCATATGGGGTGGACCAACATATCCCCAAGATAGGAAGGGACTAGGATTTCCTTCACGGGGAAATCCTTGGTTGGTAGACTCCATTTTCTCAACCTAAAGATCAATGGGGGAATTTGTGACGTTATTCGGATTAAAATAATTTTTTTACACGCTTGGACACAACTTGTTTTTTCAATTTTAAAGAGTCAAGAAAAAACAAAAGATGACTCTAGTCGCCTTCAATTTTTATTGAGCTTGAAGTGACAAGCTCTCAGAGGACCTTTTCCTTTAAGGAGTCTAAAAAGGAGAAAAATGGACTTCTCTGGAGATCTAGGCAGAGAGGATTGCCAAACCAATCGGAAAACTGCAGAATACGTTTTATGGTACGACAGTCAGTCTTCCTGAATGCTGTGTTTGGTGCATTACGATCGATAGGGCGGTAGACATGGCTTCCTAAGGATAAAGGATGTAGCCTATTGTGGTCTCCCAATATATACGCTACGGTACGTGGGAGCACAAGTCCGTACTGGCACTTGCCGTCTCAGAGTGGAGGAATCACCCAACCAGCACTGAAAGAAACAGTTACCAGGCTTTACGATGCCGGAATACGTCTCTAGCCTAGACCTCTAGATGTTGCGTTAAGTTCCAAAGCGTTGTTAGATTCATTGAGATTTATTTTAAGTTTATCTTGCTTAGCAGTTTGCATTTCAGGTTCACCACATGATATATGTATAATTCCTAAATGCAGTCTAAGATGATAAATAGACGTTTTATCTTCTTTCGGCATTGAAAATCCTAGCTAATAAGGGGAAGAAAGTCAAGCATCTTTTCTTCACAGAGCACATGCTAATATGCATAGTCCTAAATCAAGCCAAGCATTCAAGATGCAAATGCACATGCATGTATTGGTTTTCATCTCTCTTAATGTGTAAATGACACTAAGAAAGCTATGTGCAAAACTAAATTACTTTTAAAGCGACTGTACTCAACAAAATTCTTTTTCAAAACGAAGTGAAAGCAAGAGAGACACTTTGCGATTTTGAAATGGAAATTGCTTTTCAACACTTTAAAACTAGTAAATCAAATATTATGCGATAGTAACTGTATAATCAACTATCCAAGACAATGGGATTGCTTTCTAAAACTGAAAATGATAGCTACGACACTTTCAGATCTAGAGACAACAGTTCGACTATGTTACTTTTTGAAAAAGATAACTAAAACAACGCACAATACATAAAAACGTTTATAGTTCTTTGCACTAAGGAGGCGGAACAATGCAAGAGAAGGGGGTATTCACAGAAGTACACTGATTACAAACAACAAAAACTCTTGAATAAGACTAAAAACAGTGAGAAAAATCCATAGTCGGAGGGTAAAACCAGTCCTCCTTGAACATTGCACCTGTTACACAGTGAACTCAGTATGCAGCGCACCTACTCCATTTGGGAAGTGCGATGCATACAGGCTGCCTTGAAGGCAGGGTGCAATGGTTGTAGTGAGAGACTCTGAACGAGACTTCACTCACAGTTTGAAGTTTAGTTCAGGTGTTTAAGCTAAATAAGTACAGATCAATGTATGTAAAAACACAGGGGTGATTTAAGAGGTTACTAAAGCCACCACTTAGGGCAATAAGATTGCTTGCAGATCTATTGTTTAATTTATAAACAAAAACCCGGAGATTGACTGAAGCAGCATTGATCTACTTTGCATTTGTATGAAAAATGCAGTTCGAAGGCTAGCTGGCTTGACTTCAGGCTCCGTCTGTACGTTTATAAAAGAAACAAGGATAGATAGGCTAACAAGTAATCTAGTCGCTCACCAGCGGAGTTGCCATTTTGTTATACGGGAATAGTGTCCACATGGATGCTGCTATTCCCACTAAGACTGGTGGCTATCTTAGAAACAAACAATCAAAGTCTACTATTGATTCCTTTTATGAAAATATATGAGAGGAGAACCAAGAGGGCCAACCTGAGTCTTGCGCTCGATTCCCTCTCCTTCTTGATAGAGTTTTGTCTCTCGCTCTTTGTCTGCTCAGCTTTAAAAGGACCTCTAGAATCACAAAAACATGCTACTATGCAAGAAACTAAGATATAAGTTCATAAATAATGCAGGATCAGATGTGCATTAACCATATACAAGCATATATAAACAAGTACACAAGAATATGGAAGGAAACAAGAATAACTTTATTCAGATAAAAATTAGCAAGAGGATTACAACCATGAGCAGCTCTGACCCAGCATCATCCTCCAGCTAAGAAGCCCTTCTTCACCTCAAGCAAAGCAAAATCACCCAACACTGTGAATGTACACTAGAATACCAACAACACTTCTCTATAAGTTACAAAATTCCAGCCTCTGGATCTCTATGAAGAGGTATCCATATATAGATGATTACAGAGAGGTGAGTCATCTTTTGGGATCTTGATTAGTGTCTTCTCTCTGATAGTTCCTGCTTCCACTTAGAGAATGAAGATCTATTACTCATCCCTGGTCGAAAATGGAGTGGCAAGTGTCAGAGGGGAAGCTTTTGGAAGATTCCATGATCTTTCACCTCACATTTTGGTCCCTGCCATTTGTCCATTCTCGACCATCGCACCCTATAGAGGAGAAAAACAGTATGCATCGCACCCTCTGCATGGAGCTTTTAGTATGGTCCAGTTTTGACCATTTATGAGCAATTTTCAGTGGAGAACTTCTGGGAGATGATGTAATCAGTTGACCTTGCTCCTTTAGGCAGTGAAGCAACACTTTTAGGGACTTAAGAGCCCTCAGTTTATGGACATTCATGATTGGGGTTGAAGTGCCCAAAAATGTCTATAAAAGCTCTATAGAAAATAGCCTTTTTATCATACAAGTAAGGACTTCCTAAGACAATTCCACATATATCCAAAGGAATTACATCTAACTCAACCTCATCTACAAATGCTGACCCAAAAGAAAACTTGAGTTTGCACTGTCTAGTCACTTGTAGCTGTGATTTATCATTCAACCAACCTAATGGGTATGGTCTCTTATGAGGTGTAGTTGCTAATCCCAATTTCTTTACAATCGCTTCAAAAATTAGATTTACTTGTGAGCCACTATCAAACAAAGTATCAATCTTTTGATTTTTAGAAATAACTCGAATATGGAAAAGCTCATGCCTTTTTCTCTCATGTTCTTCATCAATAACAGATTGAGCAGAATTACTAGTAGATGCTTCAGAATTCTTACCTTTTATACCGATGGCTACAATGATTGTTTCATCTCCCTAGTCTGACCCCAAATCTATCTGAATAGCTGCAACAATCTTCTTCTTCTTGCCCTCGGACTTCTTAGGTCTCAGCTGTAGATGCAGAATCCAACAGTGCTCATCATCATGCCCCTCCTTTTTACAGTGAGTGCATGAAGCTTTGCCTTTCTGTGCAGTGTTAGCCTTCCTTGCTTTCCACTTCTGCTTTCTTTTCTCCTTGCTCTTGCTTACAGTGGGTTGGGATGGTCCCCCAACTTTTGGATTTCTATTCTTTCCTCTAGCTTCTAGATGAGTAGCTTGTACATATACCTCATCTATACTAATGGGATTAAACATGAGGATGGTATGCCTCATGTAGCTTTGTAGACCACCAATGTACTTTAAAAGAGTCTCTGGTGAGTCTAATGAGATACCCAACATCAATGCTCTCTTTCTAAATTCTTGAGTATACCCTTGTACACTTTTCCCTTTCAATTGCCGAAGAGTTTGCCAACTCATCATGGCTTGTTGCATGTAGGCCAATGGATAGAACTGCTTTTTGTTGGCAGCAACAAATTCACTCCAGACAGAGATGGTCTTACCATGTCTTTTCATATCATCTTGGGTTCTGCGTTCCCACCAAACCAAGGTAGTGCCTCCTAGGCGTAGGCTTGCCAGCTGAATCTTACTCTTGTCCGTGTCTATGTTTTGTACTCTGCAATACACATCAATTTGTCTAATCCAATTGTCCAAATTTTCAACATTTAACTCTCCATCATATATAGGCAAATCAAATTTGACATCCAGTTTAATCAAGGATGCTTTCTTATTATGCATAGGGCTATTAGGAGGTGTAGGAAAGCTTTCTTCTTTCCCCTTTTCCTTTGAGTGGTCATGGGAATGAGATTCATCTTCTTCTTTATCTCGTTTAGAGCCTGATGAATCTTCATCCTTATGCTTTCTAAAGTCCCTATACATTTCTTCTACCATAGACTTTATAGCTGGGTAACTTTCTATGAATTGAGGGTCTAGCCCTATAGAACCTTCTTTTGACATTGTATTTCGAGAATAGACTCTCCCAATTTCAGGATTAGTTTCCACCAACTCTCCTTCTCCTAATTTGAGCTTTGATTTAGTGAGCATTCACAGCTAAACCAACACAAGATTGTCTAACCTTACAGCCTAGAGCTCTGATACCACTTGATCCGATAATCATCCTATGAGTGACCTCAGTTGAAGATTTATTAAACAAAAGGTATTACAGACTCATGTGCTGGTGTGTGTGTGTTCTGTATTATTCAAGCAATGGATCGATCAGATTGCTAATACACAGACATTTAAATGGAAAGACAGCAGAGAAATATAGTAAGCAACACAAAGACACAAACAATTTTTAATAAGGAGTTCACCCTATTTTTAAGTAGAGAATTACAAATACAAGGACTCAATGTGAGTTCTCCTGAAGCAGGTTTGCTTGGTAGGGTGGTTCTTGGATTCCCCAAGCCACTAGGAGTACACAAACTCTTATTCTTCCTACTAGCTCTATGACCCTCGGTCTATAATGGAAAGAGCCGAATGTGATGCTCAGTCCAGACAGATTCTTCTATGGGAAGGCTCGAATCTTCAAGCTCTCTGGTGCTCCATGCTGCCTATGGTTATCTCGGCCCTTTGTCTCCTCTGCTTGGCTTTACTGTTCTCTGTGTTCAGTCCTCCTCTCGGGTGCATTGTTCACTGTCTCTCGTGGTCGCTTGGACTCCTCTTCAAATTCCCCTTTCGATTGTCTCTATTCATGGCTTTAATCATTCGATCCCTATGCCCGTTCGGTTCCTCTCCTTCCTGCACCGATTCACCTTCTACAGCTGCGCTTGGAGTTCCCTGTTCAGCGTCAGCATGAATGCTCGGGAAGTGGCCACGTGTCTCCATCTAACTGGTGCCAGCATGCTTCGTCGGTTTGTTTCTTCCGTTACATCGTGTATGCATTCTTTCTCCACCATGGTGGTCAAACAGACTCCAAATCCCTTTAGAACGCGGCTTAATCCCCTGTCAATTCCGCTTCCTCCATCGGGCGCAATCTCAGCCATCCGATCTGGGCTCCTCCAGATCCAACGTCATACGCACGTCGAGCGCGGTTGACTTGCTCGACTGATAGCGCGCGATCATGGTGGTTTTTCTCTCACCTCCGCTGCAACGCGTCAATCGCTGAGTGGGATTGCTCTGCTCTCCTCTAAAACCTCTTACGTTCAAGGGCGCCCCGATCGATACCGCCGGTTTTCCAGAGCGTGGGTCCTGCCTTTGTCCTTTAATGCTTTTTGTTTCTCTGCCCGCGGTTCTTCGGCTCCCAACTTGATCGAGTGCTTAAGGCTTTTCCATTTTAGCCTTGTTTGCCCAGCGATGCACGATTAGCGCTAATCACACATCAAAATCGCCTCTTTTTCTCGATCTGGGGCTCCCAGGGGTTATTTTCACCTCCTGTGTAGCCTCCATGGGCCTCGATCAACGTGCTTTAATTGAGGTCCTCGTCGTTCCACGTTGGTGGCCATTGCCACTGGTTCAAGGCGTTTTTGATCGCTGTTTCAGAATTTTCAAAGATTTTTTCAACTCGATATAGTCAAGGTTCTTGACAATATTTTGTGGATCCGATTCGGATCACCTATCCTAACCCAACACCATTGGACATGCTTCTTGCACTTTCCATCAATGTCTTATTTATTCTTTTTGCAACTCCATTTTGCTCAAGTGTGTATGGAGTAGTATTCTATGGTTCTATACCACACTTCTTCAAATTCCTTGCTACACTCTCCACCGTTATCTATCCTCAATACCTTTATCTTCTTCTGTCTGGTTTTCCACCAGAGCCTTAAATTATTTAAACCTGTCAAAGACTTCAGATTTCTTCTTAAGGAAACATATCCATGTATTAATTGAGAAGTCATCTATAAATGATACATAGTACACAAACTTACCCAATCATGGAACCTTCACAAGTCCAAACACATCACTGTGCACAAGTTCTAATACATGTTTCACCCTCTTACCACCAGAGGGGAAACTCACCGGATTCTGCTTTCCATATACACAATATTCACAGAAATCAAAATCCAGAGAACTATTAGTCATACCTTCTACCATACCTTTACCATGAAGTATTTGAAGGCCATTCTCTCCAATATGTCCAAGCCTTTGATTCCACAACATGGTCTTCTCTCTAGAGACCACTAGATTTTCTGCTCCACTTTGAGGAACCACAGAACTATTGCACCTGTCAATAACAGTGCTACCTTGCAGCTTGTACAGAGTTCCAATTCAAACTTCCTGCATCAATACTAGTGCCCCGTGAACAATCTTGCAGGTATCCTTCTCGAACACTGTGTTAAAACCTACATCATCTAGCTTGCTTACAAAAATCAGATTTTTGGCTATTGCATGAACATACAGAACAACCATAAGTGTTCTAACCCTTCCACCTTGCAACTTCAACTTTACTTTTCCGTGACCAACAATTTTAGCCTTCCTATCATCCCCCAAGAAGACATCACCACCATCATATTTCTCATACTTGCAAAACCACTCTCTATGGGGAGTGAAGTGAAAGGATGCACCTGAGTCAATCAACCATGCCTCATGATCTACATGTGTATACATCCCCACCTTCATCTGAGGTGGTTTTTGCCTAAACAGAAGGAGCATCATCAAATCCCTTTCCTCTATCAGGAGCTTTAGATTTACAATCCCTTTTGTAGTGCCCTTCCTTTCCGCATTTCCAACACACCACCTTTACAGGTTTTCCTGGAGATTTAGATATCCCTCTAGATTTAAATCTCCCACTCGATGACTTATTTTTGCTTTCATTCTAGGACCATCCTCGTACAGACAAGGCATCACAATTCTGGCTCTCCATATTTTTCCGTCTCATCTCCTCCATTAGCAAGGATGAGACTATTTCATCAAACTACAAGGCAGTTGCATTGCTACCTATTGCAATAACCAGACTATCCCACAAATATGGTAGAGAACACAACAAACTGATGCACTTATCTTCATCTTGAATTTTAATATTAATAGATAATAACTGACTTACCATAGTATTAAATGCATTCAGATGCTCTATCATCAAGTCTCCATCTTTCATCCTCAGGTTATACAACTTTTTCCGCAAGAACATTATATTCACCAGAGACTTAGATTGGTACAAAGTCCCTAACTTGTCCCATAAAGCCTTCGCCATAGTTTCCCCTGATACATTCAACAATACTGAATCTGAGACACACAATCGTATTGTGCTCTTTGCCTTCCGATCCAACTTCTTCCATTCTTCATCGGTCACTCCCGTTGGTTTAGTACCCGGATCTACCGCAATCCACTGATATTTATCCACCAACAGATCCTCCATCTTGAGTTTCCACAACTAAAAACTCTAACCATTAAATTTCTCGATCTCTATCTTTCCACTGCTCACCATCTTCTTTCACCACTAGAATCAATCTCGCAGATATCCCACTAAACAGGGTCTACCACAGGCTTGAGCGAAACCCCTCAGCAACAAAGGCGTCCCCTTGAAGCCAAAACAACTCCGATACCAAATGTAGGTGTTAACCCCATACATAAATTACCTTCATATGAATTCTAAACCACAGAAAATAAACAATGCGAGAGCATAACACATAAAACACATATACACAGAGATTTTCCCTTGGAACGCAAAACTAGGACTATCAGCGTGATTTTTCATTATGTTCCTTTTAATGTTACAATGCATATTTATACATTCCGAAGTATCCAATACCATGGACCAAAAACCATCGCGTCCAAAGCCATGGACCAAAAACCATCTCATCCAAAACCATGTGTGAAAATCATGCACAAAACCATAGGTAGGTCTGCCCAACCTAATATAGGGTCCAAAAAACAAAATTTTCTAGGGCACTGCCTTGGACCCCATAGAGGGGGGTTACCTGCACCCCTCAAACTCCCTCTGACCCCCCCGCTACACAATCGACGCAATGAAGGGGGGTGCGGAAGGGGGGGCTCCACCCCCCCTGTAACCCCTCGGTTAACTACGTGGGCTAGTCGTGGAAAGAATATAACACAACCCATCATGCATAAAGTACATTATTTTATAATTTCATAATACATTCCTATTTTCAAAAGGAAAGATAATCATGAGAATCTCTTGATTCTCATGTGATCTAAATCGAGAATATACAATTACTATATTTTAAAAAATTATCCTAGTTGAAACAAACCTATAACAACTTTTCTAAATTACAATGATTTATCAATTAAGAATCCTAACTGTTTCAATTAAGTTAGTTGCACTATCCATGAATGTCTCCTTTGAATGGTCAAGTTGGCTCTAGTTGGGTGTATATCCAAATTGATATTAATTACTAAGCATAGGAGAACAACTTATCCAAAATAAGCTCAGTGTGTATCAACAACATCAACAAAGTCTTTGTTCCATCCTTGGCGAGGAAAAACTAGGGAGACATTGTCCTTTAACAACATCTCAACAAGACACACAACTTGAAACAACCCTTTGTAAATTCATTAATGAAATAGCCTAAAGAAGTTATATTTTATGTCAAATTGCAAGAAAAAATCAATTATAAGGATGACACACAAAAAAGAAACATACTTTAGTCAATGATGGTTGTCACAGTGATAAGGCATGGCTTTGATAGTCAAAATGGTAAGCAAAGATAGCAAAAATGGGTGCAAAAAGATGCCAAATTTGCATCCCAATGTTCCCCCCCACCCAAATTAAACATCTGCATGTCCTTATGCAGACCCTTATAACTATTTTCTAACATACTATGAATGGAACTTTGAAAAATCAAACACCCCTATTGTGTCTTCAACTGATGCTCTGTATTCTCAGGAGATAAACAATTCCACTTCCCACAATTTATTATCTATCTAGTATGGGTGTTGATAGTTGTAAACATGGAGCCAAATAAGGGGAAATATGAACATAAGTGGATTTACAAAATTTTGAGAATAGTAGGGGTCCTCATTCCTTAATTCCTCCCTGCAAGCTTTCCTTCTGAGCCTACTTCCTTCCAATGTGTTCTATCTCAACACCCTGATACTCCTGAGACAACATTCCAAAACCTTTTTCCTGAAATCCATCAACATCTTTTCAGTATTTGAGTATCGTCACATCATATTATATGCCACAGAAACTGTTTGAGCAGGCCATGGCGTTAAAAAATATAGAAAGAAAGGCTCAATTTGTCTTTAGCATTAGTCAAATTGAGTAAATCAAATTTCCACATCAGCAGGACAACTTGGAGGAAGTTAACTAGTGTGACATGGCTCTTGTCAGTCAGTTAGCTCAGTAAATTTGAATTAGGGGCTTCGAGTTCAATTATGCATGTGTTGATTGCTAAATTTTAGCCATCTAGTTCAATTATTTTCAATTGTATTTAATTAACTCACCTCTAAATATTGATAGAGTCAGTTGAAGATTAGTTGTGTAGTGGGACAATAGTCTAACTTAGAGATATGTCAGTTAACTGATCAATTAGCCCAAAATAGCTAATGCATGCATGGAATTTGAATCGCTCAGCTGAAGTGGAAGAGACAAGGCTAGTGTAACATGAGTTTTATACTAGTTTGAGTGTACAATTGTTGCACGTCGTAAGGAGACCAATCCTTGGGAATTGCATAAGAAAATAGGAGGAAATTCCTATCTTTTAGGAGTCAATTTCCTCAATGATTGTGCAAGGAAATAAGAGGCTAGATGAGCAGATAATTTGCTAATCGTTAGCGAGAGTTACTCATCCAACAGAAAGAAAAATTATCCTTTTGTAGGTTGTGCTCAAAGTTGGAGCAAGTAATTGTAATAGTTTCTATATTCAACTGATTAATGCAAAGTGGCTTGAGGGGTTTCTATCAAATTTCTACATGCTATCAGAGCTATGAAATCACATTAGAACTATTATTTCAAACTTATCTCTTAGGAATTTTGAATTTGGAGCTTCAGTGTAGCATTTTTTCTTCAGGATCAGAAGAATGTCTTTCAATGGACTGAGATTGGAGTATGCCCTGGAGGGTAGCTCAAATTTCATAGCTTGGAAGGATCAAATTGAAGTAGTTATTAATGATAATGGTGTGTTAGAATATGTTAAAACTGACATTGCAAAGCCCCAACAATATGATGTACAACAATTAGCCCAATAGAAGAAGGATGTTGCAAAGGTCACAATAATTCTTTTGGAAGGTGTGAGAGACCATGTGGTCTCAAATATCCATGGCAAAGAGACACCATTTTATATGTGGAAGATATTGATTGAGGTATTCAATAATAACAGTGACCATAGAAAATTGGCCTTGAAGGACAAACTTCAAAACATTAAGATGCATAAGAATGATATTATTCCATAATATCTCTCTAGATTTATTGAATTTCATGATGAGCTTGGATGGGTTGGGGTGAATTTTGCAGAAGATGACCTAGTGAGCCTAGTTCTTCTAGGCCTTCTAAAATCTTGGCACAACTTCCAGGACTCTGTGAATGGAATGGAAACATTACCGAATTGGAAAAGGTTGTCATCTGATTTTCTTCAATAAGACTTCAAGAGGAACACTAGAGATGGAACATCATGCAGAGCAGATGATGAAGATAATTTTGCATTGGTTGGAAAGGGGAAGAAAGGAAAAGGAACGAATACCCCAAGAAAACCTGAATCCAGCCAAAATAATGGAAAGAAGAAATACTTGAGCAAGATAAAATGCTTCCACTTCCACGAATACAGGCACTATGCAACAAAATGTCTACACAAGAAGTCTAACAAGAAGCCTTCAGGAGGAGCAAAAGGTGAAGCACTGGCTTCATAGTTCGAATTAGACTTCACCCTAATAGCATGCATGGCCAACATTGTTATGGGGAGTGTGTGGTACCTTGGCTTTGGTGCCTCATTCCATATGATAGTGTGTAAGGAGTTTTCTAGTAGTCTGGAGGAGAAGGATCTCCAGATGCATATTGAAATGAGGGATGACGGGATGTACAATGCTACATGAATTAGTACTATCACCTTTGAGAGGGAGAAAACCTATCCTCTTCACCTCAAAGATATTATGTTTGTACCTGGGCTGAAGAAGAACATGATATATGTAGTAGTATTAGAGAATAAAGGCTATGATGTTATTTTAAGTAAAGGGAAATCCTTTCTGAGACACATAGCTATCGACAAAGTGAAGCGAATCAGGATTTGAGTGAACAAGCTATATAAAATTGAGGTGGGAGATTACACTGCATTGTGCAGTAAGGATAAAAATGTGCAGAGTTGAGATGTTGAAGAACTATGCCATAGGATATTGGGTCATCTACACCATGGTGTCTTAAAAATCATGAAGCAAATTACCACCGGTCTCCCTAAAGGCTCCCTTGACTAGCAGGATGTTTGCAAGGGCTACACATTGGGGAAACATGTCAAATCAACTTTCCATGGATGAGATAAAAGAGCATATGTAATCTTGGAGCGAGTCCACTATGATGTGTGTGGACCCTTTTCTAGAGCCTCCACAACAAAACATAAGTACTATCTTATTTTTATTAATGATTTCTCTATAAAATGTTGGATCTTCTTCATGCAGAAGAAGGTTGTTGGATCTTGAATTCAAAGCATTGGTTGAGAAGGAGTTTGGGAAGAAGGTAAGGCTCTCAAGATTGACAATGGAGGTGAATTTGTTTCAAATTACTTCAACGATTTCTGTGCCAAAGAAGGTATTTAAAGAGAATTGATAACACCCCATAACCAATAGTAGAATGGGGTAGTTGAAAGGAATAACAAAAGCATAGTGGGAGCAGCAAGATCAAGGTTACGTAATTAGGGGTTGCTATTACATCTATGGGTAGAAGAACACATCATCGTAGTCTACTTGGAGAACTGGAGTCCTCATAGAATACTTGGTGTGATCACACCAGAGGAAGCTTTCTCTGGGAGAAAGCCTAATGTGTCTCATTTCATAATTTTTGGAGGTTCATTTTATTCTCATGTCTCCAAGGATTTGTGGAAGAAAATTGAGCCTACAATAGAGTTGGGAGTTTTTGTAGGATACACCGAAACTCGACACAATTACCGGGTGTTCTTACCTTCACTGAGGATGACAGTCATGAGGAGAGATGTCAAGTTCAATGAGGAGAAGGCTATGATATGCTCTCTGAATGAAAGTGTAACAACCTTGGTGAAAATTCCATGTAATAAAAGTTAACAAAGGCAAAACAATAACCATAGTTGATGGGACACTTATTCCAAGTTGAATGTTGGGAAAAATCATAGTGATGGGGATCACTGGTGATTAATTAATGGCTAAGGTAATGGTAAAGGCTTTTGAAAGGAAAAATGGCATTTTGGCATGTTTATTTATGAAAATAATGCAAATTAGGAGAAAAGGGAGGTGAAAGGTCACAGGTTGTATGTGAGAAGGAAAATGAAGGAAAATAATGGAAAATGAAGAAAATATAGGCCTCATTAATAAAAAGGCTTTTGAGGATCAATTTACAATTTATTTTTTATTTTTATTTTTATTTTTGGAGTTCTCATTCTATTCTCTCTCTCATACTCTTAGAAACTTAGAGTTTTCTTGGAGCACTCTTGGAGAGTGTGGAGTACTTGGAGTTTTGGAGTAAGAAGGCAAAGTAGGAGCAGGAAAGTGCAAGAGGACATCAAGATCAACAACTACAAATATAGGCCTCGTTAATAAAAAGGTTTTTGAGGATCAATTCACAATTTATTTATTTATTTATTATTATTATTATTACTTTTTGTTTTTGGAGCTCTCATTCTATTCTCTCTCTCTCATACTCTTAGACACTTAGAGTTTTCTTGGATCACTCTTGGAGAGTATGACATACTTGGAGTTTTAGAGTAAGAAGGCAAAGGAAGAGTAGGAAAGCGTAAGAAGACATCGAGATCAACAACTACAATGGGTTTTGCTTGCTGATACCGAGTTGCATGTATGTTTTCCTCACTAGTTTTGGCATGCGTGGTGTAAGCATGTGGTTTGTTGGCCAGGATATGTCATTGGCATGGAGGATTGCCTAGATTGACAGTGGATTTTCCTAGCCTTGCCATTTCTGGGATAACCACAGTGTTGTGGGTTCATTTCTTTGTTTTTTTGGTTGGTTCTCACGTTTCCTTTAGCTTGGGTTGAGTTACTAGTTCCTGGAAGCCCTAGTTGGACAAACGCTCTGGAAGTCCTATAAGAGCTTGGGTTGAGTTACTAGTCCTAGAAGCCTTGGTTGAAAAATGCTCTGGAATCCCTTGGTGGGTTGAGTTACTAGTCCTAGAAGCCCTGATTGGAAAAACACTTTGGAAGCCTAGCAACAGCTGTGGGTTGAGTTAATAGTCCTGGAAGCCTTGGTTGGAACAAACATTCTAGAGCCTTGGATGGCTTGGGTAGAGACCAATATGATGATGGTTTTGTGATGTCCTACTGTGAGATGGAATCACTATCTAATGGGTTGAGGTGGTTTGGCCTATGGAAGCCCTGGAGAGTTTTGATTGATGTGTTTTATGAGATCCCACATTCATGCTTGGAATATGACAGAGGGGTGATTGGTTGAAGAGATATTTGGCTCAACCATGTCTATGGTTGGGTGGTTTATGGAAGTCCCACAACTTGTTGGCCTTTGTATTATTAATATGAGGTTATTTCTCCTTATTAATTCATGAGTATTATATTGGTTTATATGTGGATTATATGGTTGTTTTTTCCTTGGTTTTTCTGTTATTATTATGCTCGTTATGAACATGGATTATGACAATGGCTATGTATGGCTCTCATTATGTTTTTACTTTTAAATGAATGAATAATGTATCTATGGCCCAATGGATGAATCTACAACTAATGTGTTGAGGCACCAATGCTTCTTAGCAATTCTCAGATGAGTATGAGACCCCTATGCTCATATATGTTATTTAAACCTGTAGATCTCATAATTGTGACATGTTTGATGAAATGGTTGTCATGGCTAGTAGGGGTGTAGTCAAGCCCTTGTTCAAGTAATTACATTTGTATCATCATTCTGTTGTTATCTTTTAGTTCTAAAATTGTCATTGAGTTCTGGTCAGTGACCTGGGATTTATGCCTAAAAAAGTGGCACAAATCCTAGAGTCACGGGCATAGGTCTGAGAAGAAAAGTCCCCAGATGCATGCATACCCATGTCGTGGGAGCGTCTGGAGCCTCCTGGACACATGCTTGTCCATATCAAGGGAGCATCTGAGGGTTTAATGGTATAAAACTTTAGTTGGTCTAAGTGGCTAGTTACTTGAGTGGTAGGGATGGCTCATAGGGGTTCTATTGCTAACGTGGAAGGTCTATGTGATGTGTTCCACCGGTTCCACTTCCTTAATTGTCACATAGGGAGTCGAATCATATCATAGTAACTCTTCGTCACATGTTTAACCCAGTTGGCTGGTTACTTGGGTAGATATGGGAGGAGGCTGTTACACAGTGGTATCAGAGCATGGTTCACCCCTCGGACTGGATGGGTTATGTGTCGGTCATGCATTCATGTCAATTACATATGTGTTTCTTATGTTGTGAGACTATGTGCTTGTTGCATTTGTATGGTATGGTTTATGGTTGTAGTGAGGTATCCATGGGAAGTTGATGGTGTTGTTGTGGAGTGTATCTTCATGAGTGCATGGTTGATTATGCATTGCTTATGCACATTAGTATTCACATGTGGTCAAGTGTACAATGATGTGGTGGTTGTTGTCATGCATGAGGTCATGGTATGTGTAGTTGATATGGTCATGCATTGATGACTGGACTCTAGCTAGAATGATGGTTGTATCATTATATTCTTATGTGTTATATTTCTATATGTAGTCCTGGTTATGCTATACATGTATTACAATGATTTGTTGATGCTGCAGATGAGGTACACTCCTTGAATTACACTAAGCTACATTAGTTTATTGTGATTTGGTTTAGCTGACATGATATACCTTGCAAGAAGAATATCAAATATGAATAGCAAGATGGTAGACTACAGTTCTCGAGACTCTCCTTATCGATCATATGAGAAACATGGTGTTGGGAACTCCTTTGATTTGGAAAATACATTTAGAAGCTTAAAGGTAGAGATAAGGATTTGTAAGGCAGACAATGACAAAATTATATAGGCACAAGAGAAAAAAATAGAGGTAAATGCAGTGATACTTCAATGTTTGTCAGAATTGCAGCGTCAGGTTCTACTTCGGATCAGCCATGATCAAGAGGACAAAAATGATGGGGCATATGGCAACAAGTCTCATGGTGAGTAAAAGTGTGACAAAGAGGACATGATCAGAGATGGCAGGTCCTTGGAAATTCCAGATAAGAGAGGTGATAGACACAAGTACTATTCTAGTTCTAGTTCTGACAAGCATTATTATTAACATCATTATCATCCTTACAGTAGGAGTGACAAGGGATATTTTTTGGATGAGTTTAAGAAAGCAAAGCCACCTAAATTTGATAGAGATATGAAGAAATCACAAGATGTAGAGGCGTGGTTTCTTGGTATGAAGAATTTCTTCAAGTTGAATGATTACTTAGAGAACATGAAAGCCATAATAGCTACATTCAGTCTCAAAGTTAAATAAAATATTTGCTGGGAAGATGTGAAGAATGTCAAAGGTATTCATGAGGAGGACTTGACTTGGAATGAGTTCGAGAGACTATTCAAGAAGAATGACCTATTAGAGAGATACTTTGATGACAGAGCAAAATAATTCTATGAGATAAAGATAAAGGTTCATGGAGTTGTTGAGGTATGTGCCTTACCTCAAGGAGGAGAAGGCCAATATTTAGAGTTTCATTAGTGGATTGCTGATTGCATTCAAAGATAGGATTGAGTTTGATGAGCCTAGATCATTGGAGGAGTCCATCTGAAAGCTAAAGCATTGATATGAGCAACCGAAGCATAGATATGAGACTAAGCCAAACTATAAAGGTAATGCAAAGAACAAAGGAAGATATGACAAGAAGTGAACAAGACCTTAGGGTACATGTAATAGAGAGAATGTAACACAATCTAAGAATTTCAATGCATCTAACATAGGAAAGGGATTTTGATCTGAGGAGTAGAACAAGGATGTAGGGTGGAAGCCTACAGAGTGCTAGACTTGTCGTGAAGATCATTGTAGGAGACATTGTCCACAACATCAAGGTGGTAGACTGTAGATCTACAATGCTCAGGAGGCACAGCCAATGTGAGACGTTGGGGAGAGTATTCCTAGGATCTATGCAACGTTGGATAGCAGACAGGAAAATCATTAGGCATCTATCTTTGAGATGAACAATAAGATTTGTGATCAAGTCATTTCTATTTTGATTGACCCTGGATGTAATTATAGTTATGTTAATCCTGCTCTGGTGGATAAGTGTGGTTTGAATAAAGAAGTGCATGTAGAGTCCTGGTTAGTGTAGTTGGCTATAGGTAGAAAGAAGTAACTTCATCATTGGGCAATAACTGGTGTATTTGATTTGAATGGTATGCCTACCTCAACACATTTGAATGTATTACCATTGGGATCATACAATATGTTGTTGGGCATGGCTTGGTTGTACCTTCATATAACCAAGGTGGATTGTTATGACAAATCCATTGAGTGCTTGGATGATAATGGGGAACAAAGAGTCTTGTGGGCTAAGAAGAAAGCAACATCAGTTAGAATGGTGACAACCATGCAGGCCAAATGTTGTCACAGGAAAGGGTGTGTGTTATTTGTAGTGCAAATTTCTAGTGACAAAGGTAAGGAAGTTGAATATGCAATTTTTTTGAGTAGGTACCCAATTCTACAATATTTTATGGATGTATTTCCCGCAGATATTTCAGAGTTGCCACCTCATAGGGAAGTTGACTTTTCTATTGAGTTGGTTCTAGGGGCATCACGACATCAAAGGCACCTTACAAGATGAGTACACCTGAGTTGGTAGAGTTGAAGTTGCAGTTGAAGGAAATGTTGGACAAGGGATACATTAGGCCAAGTGTATCACCACGGGGTGCACTGATACATAGGAAGTTGAACAAAGTGACCATCAAGAACATGTATCCATTATCGAGGATTTATCACTTGTTCAATCAGTTGAAGGGGGCAACAATGTTCTCGAAGATTGATCTGAGATCCAGATATCATCAGGTATGCATTAAAGAAGAGGACATCTACAAGACAAATTTTCAGACTAGGTATGGGCATTATTAGTTTGTTGTAGTTCCATTTGGTTTAACTAATGCTCCAACTACCATTGTGTACTTGATGAATAGTGTGTTGCATCCCTATTTGGACAAGTTTGTTATTGTGTTCATTGATGATGTATTGGTATTATTCAAAAAATGAAGAAGATCATGCCAAGCATTTAGCAACATTGTTGAGATTGTTGAGAGGGCATCAATTGTATGCTAAGCTCAGTAAGTGAAGTTTCTTTCAAACTAAGGTACACTACTTGGGACATGTGGCTTCCATGAATGGCATAGCAGTGGATCCAGAAAAGGTAAGAGCTATCATTGAGTGGGCAGTTCCCAAGAATGTGGATGAGGTGAGATCTTTCATGGGGTTAACAGGTTATTACAGGAGGTTCATCAAGAGCTTCTCACATATTTCTTATCCTATCACATCATTGCAGAGGAAAGGTAAGAAGTTTGAATGAATAGAGGAGTGTGTGGCTAGTTTTGAGCAGCTCAAGCAGTTGTTGACACACGCACTAGTGTTAAAGATTGCAGATCTAGACAAAGAGTTTGTAGTATGTATAAATGCTTGCAAGAGAGGACTTGGTGGAGTCCTTATGCAGGTTGGATAGGTGGTATGCTATGAGTTATGGAAAATGAATGAGCATAAACAGAACTACCCGACACATTATCTTGAGCTAGCAACGATCATACATGCATTGACGATGTGAAGGCACTATCTTGGCAGGAGGTTTGTATTGATGAGTGATCATAGTGGGTTGTGGTATCTATTTGACCAACCAAATCTGAATCACAGGTAGGCTTGGTGGTTGGCCATGATTAGTGAGTTTGATCTTGAAATCAGGTATATCAAAGGTAAAAAGAATAGGGCGACAAATGCTCTTAGCAGGCAGATACATGTAAATCCCATAGTAGCTATGAGCTCCTATGGGACAGATTTACAAGATAGGATCTTATAGGCAGGTCAGCAGGATGTTAGGTTTATGGAGATTATGCACAGGTTGCAGCAAAGTTCATGTAGTGGTATAGGAATAGGTACAGGTGGTGGTATAGGTACATGTGGTCGTATAGGTACAAGTACAAATGCAGGTGCATAGGATGTGGACTATTGTCTCACTACAAATGGATTGGTCAGGTTTAGAGACATGATATATGTGTGAGATAACAATGTGCTCTAGAAGGTGATTTTGAGAGAGTTTCATGCAAAACCATATTTAGGTCACCCGAGTTATCAAAAGACACTGACAGTAGTGAATAAATTCTATCATTGGCTGAATTTGAAGAGAGACGTAGCAAAGTTTGTGGGTAGGTGCTTGGATTGTTAGCAGGTGAAGGTAGAGTGTAAGCATCTAGATGGACCGCTACAACCGATTCTAATTCTAGAGTGGAAATAGGAGGTCATTTCCATGGACTTTATCATAGGTTTTCCGAGGGAAGTGAGACAACATGATTCCATCATGGTAGTGGTAGATAGGTTGATAAAGGTAGTGCACTTCATTCCAGTGAAGTCTACATTCTCAGGGAGTGATGTAACATAGCTCTTCATCAGGGACATGGTCATATTGCATGGAGTTTTGAAGAAAATTGTGTCAGACAGGGATGTGAAGTTCACTTTCAAGTTTTGGAAGGATTTATTTGCAAGTTTGGGCATAGAGTTGGCCTTCAGTACAACTTATCAGCCACAGAAAGATGGATAGACAAAGAGGGTCAAAAGGATATTGGAGGACATATTGAGGATGTATGTGATGCATCAATAACATAAGTGGGAAGATTACCTCCCATTGGTAGAGTTCGATTAAAACAATGGGTATCAAGAATCCTTGAGGATGAGTCCATTTGAGGCATTGTATGGGCAAAGTTGTAATAATCCCATCAGTTGGAGTGATCCAATTAACAGGGTGTTGATTGGATTGGACATGTTGGAAGACATGGAGTGGGAAATGCAGGTATCAAGAAGAATTTGAAAGCAACACATGATAGGTAGATGATCCAAACTTAAACAGGAACGCAACAAATTGCAGAGATAACCATATACACAAAGATGCAGCGGAAATAATACTTCATTTCATTAATGGAAAACACTGAAATATGCTTACAAACAGAAATGGAAATAAACCAGCTAGGGTGATGGCATCTTATCTCTGAGAAGAGATGTGTGGCTACATGCCTCTCAACTGTGTTACAATGAGGTTCGAAGGCCTATTTATTGTTGAGAAACAATGGAAAAACCCTTCACATTCCAAAACCTAACCCTGGAAGATGAAACGCCAAATTGTGGGCCCCGTTTTTGGGTGTTGGTACATCAACTTCCCGGGGTTGCGAATTGGTCGTCTTATCTCCGTTTGACGCGCATGATAGCCCGTTGGAAAGATCTCTCCGAGGACTACGACGGAAAAGACGATTTTTTAGTCACGAAAAATCGCTGGCGGTAGATTTCCCAAAAAACGTCGTTTAGGGCCTCAAAATGGCTCCGGAAGTTTAGGACCCGAAAAACTGCTAAAAATAGTAAATTGTGCTATAATTAAGGAAATCTCAGATTAAGGCATCAGCGCTTACTCCTACCTTGCCCCAAAGATCCCCCTGCAAAAACTGTTGGTGAAGGAGTTGTCCTGCTTTGACAACTCGATATAGTGGATATTCTGCTGGGAGTGTGCTTGATCTGTGTGTCCATGATCCGATCAGTTGCAGCTTGTTCCATGCAAGCTGGATTTAACTCTGTGGGTGTGAGTTGTTCTGCAATGTCGGACGTGTCTAGTAATGGCGGAAAGTATGGCCGAAGGCGGTCGACATTGAACACCGGGTGCAGGCCAAGGAATGGGGGAATGCTGAGCTCAAATGCATTGTCTCCCACAGCCTTGGTAATGGTGTAAGGGCCATATCGGAGTGGTCTGAGTTTCCGATAGGCTCCGGTAAGGCGTTCCTTTTGCAAATGCAACCAGACTTTGTCACCTACCTGAAACTTGTGTGGCACCCGATGTTGATCATGTCGTTGCTTGTACTTAGCATTAGATTTCTCCAGAATATCATGGACCTGCTGGCGAATATGTTGGATGTGCTCAATGAAGTTGTTTGCCTTATCTATTTCGGACTGGACATGAGCAGAATCTTCATGAGTAGCTACAAATGGCATGGCTACATCGATGGGACACAATGGCTGGAATCCCAAGCCCACCTGAAAAGGGCTGTGGCCAGTCAAGCTGTGGAGAGCCCGGTTGTAGCCGTGCTGAACATAGGGGAGCCTCTCGTCCCATGTGCGTGGATGCTTTGAGTTATACATGCGCAGAATGTGCACAATCATCCTATTGACAACCTCTGTCTGGCCATCAGTTTTGAGGATGGAAGGCTGTGGACTTCGTGAGTTTGGTGTCCAGCATCGACCAAAGACTGGACCAAAATGTACTGAGGAACCTGCTGTCCCGATCTGAGATGATACACTGTGGGATCCCAAAGTGTACCCACACTCATTCAAAGAAGAGTTTAGCAGTGGCTTCTGCTGTGATATTCTTCTGCAGGCTGCCATAATGGCCATCTTTGAGAACCTGTCGACGACCACAAAAACACAGTCATTTCCATGCTTAGTGGAAGGAAGGCCTGACATGTAATCCATGGAGATGGATTCCCAAGGCTGATTAGGGGTAGGTAGTGGGGTATAGAGGCCTTTCTTTTTGATGGTCGGTTTGGCAATGGCGCAGGCAGTGCATGACCTGATGTACTTCCCGACATCCTGTCGAAGATTCGGCCAATAGAAATACTTCTGCAGTATTGCCACCGTTTTTTCGACCCCAAAATGCCCAACAGCCCGACTGTAGTGTGCTTCCCAAATCATCTTGGCACGCTCGCTTGAAGGAACACAAAGGTGACCCAGGTGGCATAACAGGCCGTCCTGGAGGTGAAAATCTAGAACATGCTGACCCTCCAAGAGGTTCTCGTATGTGTGGCTGAATTCCGGGTCGCTTTTGTAGAGCAGTGGCCAATCAGAAGTCTCGTGCCCACAAGAGTTGAGCACGGTGGTTAACGCTATGATCGGTGGTCGACTGAGCCAATCTGCAACATTATTACTGCTGCCCTTCTTATACTTGATATTCAAATGGAACTGTTGCAGGTATGTGGACCACTTCTGATGGTGATCATTCTGCAATTTCCCTTGGGTCTGTATGAACTGTAGGGGTCGGTGGTATGTGTGGATGACCGTTTCCTTCCCCAAAATGTAATGCTTCCATTGTCGGCAAGCCTGCACAATGGAATACATCTCTTTATCATAAGTAGGATACTTTCGGACTGTGTCTGAAAGTGTTTCACTGTGATATGCCACTGGATGCCCGTGTTGAGTAAGGACTGCCCCAATAGCATAGTCAGAGGCATCTGTCTCGACCTCAAATGGTTGTTGTAAATCTGGTAACGCGAGCACTGGTGCTGTGCAGAGGCGATCCTTCAACTCTATGAATGCCTTCTGTTGAGATTCAGACCAAAAGAATTTGGCCTTCGCTCCTCCCTTGGTGACTTGACTCAAAGGCCAAGTGATATGAGAAAACCCAAACACGAACCTGCGGTAGAAGTTGGCAAGACCTAGAAAGTTGCGGAGCTCTGTCAGAGTGGTTGGAGATGGCCAATCCCGAATGACTTGGATCTTGGCTGGATCCACATTCACCCCCTGTTCATCAATAATGTATCCCAGATACTGAACTTGGGTCATGCCAAAAGTGCATTTCTCCAAATTTGCACATAACTTGTGTTGCCGCAGTGTTTGGAGAACCTGTCGGATGTGGTGGAGGTGCTCTTCCCAAATCTGGCTGAAGATCAAAATGTCATCCAAGTATACCACTACAAATGAATTGGTGAATGGCCGCAAGATGTCATCCATTAGCCTCATGAAGGTTGCAGGAGCATTCGTCAACCCGAAATGCATAACTAGCCATTCGAAAAGGCCCTCCTTGGCTTTGAAGGTAGTTTTCCACACATCAGAGGGTTCGATCAGTACCTGGTGATATCCTGAATTCAGATCAATCTTGTTGAAATATTTTTCCCCCTTTAGTTGGTCCAGGAGGTCATCAATCCATGGGATCAGGTACCTATTACAGACAGTGATCTTGTTCAGCGCCCGATAGTCAATACAAAGTCTCCAAGTCCCATCCTTCTTCTGTACCAACACAATTGGGCTCCCGCAAAGCGATGAACTCGGACGAATGTGGCCTTTCTGCAGCAGCTCCTGAATTTGCCTCTTGATTTCATCATTCTCCAGAACGGAGCGCTGATAAATTGGTCGATTGGGTAGCGGCGCACCTGGGGTCAGATCGATGGAGTGCTTGACCTGACAGTGCAGAGGAACCCCTACGGGGGAGGTGAAGATGTC
>APFE031759892.1:42234-81757 GCA_000404065.3 Pinus taeda | reverse complement strand
CCCCCCCCTCTCAGTATTATTTCCAACACGCAAGTACTTCTCAACAAAAATAACCTATTCATAATTTTATGTCAATGTCTATTTTGTATTTCACTTGACAAACTGCGTAATGATTGCTAGTAAGGAAAAGGTGTAGCACTATATGGTGATGGAGTCATGAGGTTTTGTGTCATCTAATTTTTTTTTCAAGATGCCATTAAACCTTTGGTTGAAATGTTTTACTTTATCCTTTTTCTCCATCTTAAGATTACCTAACTCTTTCAATAACATGGTAGCAGTCTTGTCATCAATTGTTTTTCTAGGAAAATCTTCTTAAACCCCCTCTAATTTTGGATGGAGTTTGGAGGAAGGTTGGTGAGCACCAGTATTACAGCAATAATGCTACAATTCCTGGGGATTCTTACTTTAGTTTTATAAACCTGGTAGTTTGTAACAAACTTGGAAGCGACAGTGTTGTATGCACAAGTACTAGCTCTTACTGAAAGTTGTCACTTGGTCAGCTAGTGCAAGCTCGCTAGGAGCTTAAGCCAACTTCTATGAATTCTCAGAAGAAGCTTTTAACTGTGATGAGAGAAAGCTCACTCTACATAGGCTATTCTATTTGCAGAGAGATAAGGAAAACTGAAATGTAATGCAAACCCTAGCAAACCCTAATTTACCTATTAACCCTACTTCTACAAGAAAAGAGATGAAAACTGATGAAATGAGTGACATTGACTATCGACAAGGTAGATTACATTTATTCAAGCTAATTCTAAAAAGAAATGAGAATAAAACATATTTTTGTGCTTTTGAGTGTCTTTATGTGAAATTATTATGCTTGTGATTTATCTGGTTGTGAATGTGCAGAGGTTTGGTGGCAAAGGAAGGTGGAGTTGGTTTTTGTAGAGGTGGAGGAAGGTGTGGAGAGGTCCTAAGAAGCCCCTAGTACCTCTCTGAAGACTTTCATAGCGATCAGACCCCTAGTATCCTTATGAAGACTTTCATAGTGATCAGACTTCAAAAACTCACTCATAGGAAATTCTACAGGAGGCTGTTGGGGATCTATAGGAGGATCTACAGGAGGATCTACAAGAGGAGGCCGAGAGCTATTTTTGGAGTTTTGAAGGTGGAAAAATGATGGGAAAGGGTAACTAAAGGATAGATTAAGGTGTTCAGGTGTCTGGAGCTTGTCAAGGAAGGTCAAGAGGGAACATGATGGTTGGATTTGTTCAAATGGCAAGAGGGAAGCTTATGGAGAAAAACACAGAAATTAGGGTATATTGATGAAATGTTGAGAATGACTTGGTAAATCTATGAGATGTGAGCTGGTGTTGGTTGTGTTATGGATGTATGGTGAGCTGAGGTGTCCTGCAAGAGATCTACACATCTACTTACAAAAACTGATCAAAGAAGGGACTAACTGTACTATGAAAACAAAAATTTCTCTAGTCTTGACCTAATTTCTGACCTACAAATAGAAAATGTTGAACATTAACCTTTGAATAGAAAAAAGAATGCAGAGAAATATATTGTAAAAGAACAAGAAATGATCTAGGCAGTTGAATCTGAATCAATATATCAATCTTTCTGAATCAAGTCATCACTCTAGACATTGCATGGAAGAGAAAAATTGTGTTTTTGGTGGCAACAATAGTTCCTTGACCTCAAATCATAGTCCCAGGAAGGGAGAAAGGAGACCAGGGCCTGTTTTTGGCCTTTGTGAATCTTATTATATCATTGCAGTAACCTACTTGAGCAACTGAAAGAAAAACAACTATGCAAACCATCAAAAGCAACCTAACCTAAACAAACTAAAATGAATCTATGCAACAAAAATTAACTCATGAACCGAAGAAAAAACATATAGGTACAAAGCAAGAGGTGTAGGGTAGCTTGGGTTGGGTCCTAACCCAAGAGATTTAGCCCTATGAAAGAGATTAGTACTAGCTCAGGAAATATTTCATCTTCATTACCAAAAAATAATAGTCACATTACATGAACTGTTCTCAAAAAGAAACTCGAAAATGAGCTGAACAAGTGCTGCACAAAAGTGCGAAAATTCTACTAATGACTAGCTAAAATCCAACTAAAAAAACTAAGCACCTAAGCCTTGCTATTTATACAATGCAAGCCTCCAACAGCTTGTAGGAATTTACAGGCTAAGTTCCTCAGACAGAACACCAAAAGGACACTGCTCACAAACAGATCACAGATCAATACACCAGTATTTTGACGTGGTTAAAACCCTCAAAGAGGGAAACAGTCCACGGCCTGAGCCAATGCGGCCACTTCAGGCAATTTATTAATAAAAGAATGAAAATTTACATAAGCTTCTCTCGTGAATGGTTAACCTAGAAATGAACCTCCATGCACTTTAAATAGAATTCATGGACCAATCGGGTGTCAAGCCATAGATCAAGTGTCGGTAATACCAAGGAGAGAATGAATCGTCAGATCACTACATATTGTGACCGTCAGATTGTAAGTTACAAATGTACATAGTAAAGAAACACACTTTACCTAAATCTATACTAGACAAAGTTATACTTAACTATTCCTATGTGTCGGAATATCCTAACACAACTCTCTTAAAATCAAGGGGCTCAGCTTCCCAAAACTGTAGATAAAAAACAATCCTTCTTTACTTGCTTAGCTGCCCCTTCGATGCACTCATGTGGTTGCTTATGCTCCAAGCTTTTAATGGAGAATTCAAGATAAGGGTTCATAAATGAAGGGGACACCCTCCTACAAATCCTCTCCCTTGTTTCCCTCAAATATTGGCTGCCAAATGCTCATTAATCCTTTGAATTTGTCCAAAAATTGCTCAAAAATCTGCTTAAAGCACACATTAGACTTCATGGCATAATGACTAACCCAATTCACTCTATTAGCATAAATATAATAAAAAACATGCAATAAACTAATGAGAATGGTGGATTAAGTCGAAGTAAGAGGCAAAATGAGCCCATATAATTGCCCATTTTTGGGGCTCATCATTACCCCCCTACTGAAGGTGTTGCTCATTCTCTGAGCAACTAATCTATCTCTTCATCCATGATGGCTTTGATGGCCTCCCTAACATTCCATGCTTCAAATATGAGATCTTCTTCCTTATCACTGAATCCAGCTTTGGCATCCAACTTTTCCCACCGCTGTTTTTCTTCTTCTTCCTTTGTGCCTTCTAGTAGTCCTAGCAGCAGTGGAGGACTCAGCTTCAAACCAATTCAATGGACCTTCAGATTTTGCATAGATTGCTTATGTAGGGGAACTCTCCTTAGTGCTTCTCTCATTCTGTTTGGGGAGTGGTACTCCCTGATCTATAGGTTGTGGGATAGTGTGTTCTGCCTTCTCATGTAGGCATGAATACAGTCATCTCCAAGCAATCTCTTCATATTCTCAAAATGTGCTATAGCTTGGGCCTAATCATTGACATGCTTGGGGGAACTTTGAGGATCAACTGCAAGTTGCTCATGAGTGATAATATGAGCCGTAGGGTCCCATGGTTCTGCTCTGATCATCAGGGGTTCATCTTGTTCTTTCTCCATCAACTTCCTAATTTCTGCTGCTCTTTTCTCTTCATGACTCATCCATGATGCCATGGCCATCAGCTGTAGGTCTCCCAACCTAGCATTGCAGTCCCACAAGTTCATATCAGTAAGGGCCATGTTATGTAAATAAATTTCTGCCAACTTCACCTTGTCATCTGCTGAACTGTGCTCGCATAAATCCATGAACTGCCTATAATCCTGGAAAGGCATGTTGCCCCTCTGTGCCAAGGTCTTGATTTGAAACTGCAGCCACTGGTCTTTGAGGTAAATTGTATATAATTTGGCTGGCTACCTGCACTTTAGTGCCTCCATAGCCCATCTGGCCATGCAAGCTAAATGGGCTTTTCTTTCATGTAACCGTTTCCTTAATATTTCATTCTCTGCTTCCAAGTGAGATCTTCTGATGGCTTCTGTTTGTCTTACTGTGCTCAATTCCTTGGCCATTTCTCTTAACTTTTTTTCCATATGCCCAATGTCTTCCACCCCTTGGTCAGCTCTTCTACCTTCTTTCCTCCTTATGTCTCTTTCTTTGTTTCTATCTTTCCCTGCTCTGTTTCTTCAACTTTCTCCTCCTCTATCTTGCTTTCTTCATTCTTCCCTTCCTGTTCTTCTAAATCACCAGTTTCTTCACCTTCTCATAAAACCTCTTGTCATTTTGTTTACGCTTCCTTGGAAAACCAACTATGGGAATGGAAAGAATTTTTTTTTTCTTGACAGAGAGATAGTGACTATATTTTTTCAACTATAAGCAGTTATTTTTTATGAGTTCCCTCCACCCAACAGTTGTATTCTCTCCTCAAAAGCTAAACCACCGTTAGCATATTTTGAGGTATGCCAAGAACATACCTCTGCATCCCGAGAATTGTGCTAAAAACTGTGTTTTTCCTCTCCCAAACAGCTTACTGGCCCTCCTACAGAACCTGTTACTGCTCCTGTAGAATGATGATAGCAGAAAAATGGTTGAAAATGATAAAGGATCATGATTTTGAGGTTATGGTGGTGGTATAGAGCTTAGTGCAGTTAAGTGGATGAGGATGAAATGGAAAAAAGAGGTGGTGAAGGAATTTCGAGGAGAGTTACTTATGTTTTCTTTGAGATATTTCCACTGATGGTGAGCTGGCAAAAATGTGTGTTGGCATTACTTGGACTATTGGTCCCTACTTCAGTTTCATCATGAGACTTTACACTTTTTGCGTGCAATCACCTCCCATTATTTTCATTGGAGTTCAACATCCGCCACTACCTATCTTTCTGGATATTCCGTGAGTTGACTAGACACACATGCAGTGTGATCTCTAGATGGGCACGGTAAAACTGAACGAGGGTGGCCAGTTAACTAGACACCTTTCAGGTTTAATCTTCAACCATTTCATTCATTTATGTAGTTTCAAATTATACAGATGCAATTGAGGAACGGGTTTAGACACTTACGTGGAAGTCGAATGTATTGGCTGTGAGGCATCCTTTTGGTTCCTTTTTGTTGCTGCATGCTTGTATTTCAATTGTTGCATGCCTATATCTCCTCTATTGTATGGTTTTTTATCCTGATGTGTGGCTTGTTTGTGTGTACAAGTTCCTTCTAGCTGGATCTACGCTGTAGGAGTCTGCTTCAACCTTCAGATTCGCACCCTCATGTTGCTGATGCTAGATTTTAATGGGGCAGTGACTTGTTTTGTCCATATCTCCCAAATGGTAGACTAGATTGATTTGAAATTTCTTGAGCATATTTCCATCATCATTATGCACCTCCCATAGAAAACTTATGGTCAATGGATACACGTATTTCGAGAAAAATTAAAAATGGTTGAAGGTGATGGAGGTCGATTTCTTGGAAACTGTGCACTGGAATTAGCTAAAATTTCTTGGGAATGTTTCCGTAATCCCTATGCAGCTTCCCATGAAACAATTTTTTAAATGGATACACGGTTTTCAAGTTAGGGGAAAAACAATTTTCTGTTTTATGTATTTTTGTATTAGAGCATCCTACAGTTTTTGGACAGTAAGAAAAATGAGCTTGGGGTGTGATGCAAGCTTGGAGATGATTAGAAGAGAGGTTTTAAGACAACATGAGGATTTATAAATCCTATGAAGCTTCCGTGTTTCCCAAAAATCTTTAAAATCCATTTCTAGCTCTCTGTAAATTCTATAGGAGTCTCCTGTAGAAAACACAGTTTTCAGAAAAGAAGCACAGTGAGGTGGAAAGAATGTCAAAAATGATGGAGAAGGGTGAGGGAAGGTAGGATAGGTATTGTTATTGGTTTTAGAGCTTTCTTGGCACCTGCGGCTGCTTCCTGAAGTTCTCCTACAAACCTGCAATACATCTGGAAATTATTTTTTTCCTTTTCTTTTTCTCCTTTTTTTTTTTGAAAACAACTAGGGCACCTCAAGGAGGTTTTCACCCTAATTGCCTGACCTAAGTGCCTCCAAGGGAGGTTTTCACCTAGGGATCTTATTATGTTTTTCTTTTCTCTTCTTTCCAACCCATTGAACACCTCATGGAGGTTTTCAATCAATGAGTCAATCTAAGGCGCCTCCGTGGAGGTTTTCACCTTAGATTTTTTTTTCTCTTATTTTTCATTTTTGCTTTTTTCTTTTTTTTTTTCTACCCTACCCTACTTCACAAAAAAAATCATTTTCAAGTATAAGAATACTTCCAATGGAGCCATGTGCACATCGACATGATAGACAAAATGATGTGGAGGCTTGAAATGTATGCTTCGACATGTATCTAGATTTCAGAGACCAAATGATTTGAATTTGAAGGGATCAAGCATAGTTGAGGAAGAGAGTACTTCTACAACTTAATGACTGTATGGAACCATATTTGAATAAAGTTATGATGTTCTTGGTCCTTTTGCTGATCTGGATCATTCTTCACGTCTTCTTCTATCATGACCTTCACATCTTCCTCTTTTTGCTAATCTTTCTCTTGAATACATGGAGGATTTGATGGTAACCATGAGGGAGATCTCTCGAAATCTGATTCTGATGTCTTCTCTTCATCAAGTGTAGCCCATGGTTCTTTGATCTCTTCTTTTGCATCTTCTTCTACGGGATGTGGTCGTTCAATGATACCAATATAATCTCTTTTTTGCCATACTCTTCCTGAGCTATGGTGAATATCATTGAGCTCAAAAGGAGTTGTTTGGAAGCATTGTACCTCGGCATTGTAACTGGGATGAGCTACTTCAATGTGTAGGTTTGGAAATGGTGGTTCCCCACTATATACTTGCTGGGCATGTCTATTGTTTAGGTTCAGGTTCGGCTGGGCAGGCATTTGGGGTTGCCTTGGTGGAGCAGCAGGTAATGGTTGTGGTTGAATAGGTGGTGGAGGCAAAAGAGTGGGAGGAGATCTGTATTGGGGTCTCCACCCATGATGAGATGCATTCCACTGAGGTTGCGGTTGAGCATAGGGTTGAAATGAATGGGTAGATGGTTGGGCATGACATGGAGATGTGAAGGACCAAGGATGAGGTGCAGACCAGGAAGGATGAGGAGGGGGGCCCTAAGAAGGTATGGATGTGACTTGGTTGGGGTTGCAGTATGCCTGAGATGTCCCTTGCATCCCCTACTTGTATGGTCTAGGTCCATGCGACCCCATTTGGTTTATGTAATAGATATGTTCAGTGACTCCTTTGGCCCCTTGGTATACAATGTTAAGTTCGGGCAAGGATGGGCACTTGTCTGTAGAATGATTTTCTTCACAGATTGAATAAACCTCTATAGATTTCAATGGGCATGCATTCCTAGGATGCCTCCTGGTGCATCTAGGGAAAAAAATGGCCAAATCCCTCTGTACTTCCTCTTGTTTTCTTTTGATATGCATGGCAAGAATCTGCAACATCTCACTCTTGAAGTCTTCCCACATGTTTCCAATTTCACCTTTAATGGATGAGTTGGAAGAAAATGTACTGCTCTCAACATTTCTGTTTTCAGCCATTGGTTCCAGAGGAATGTTTTCTTCTTCTTCTTCCTCTATAGGTTCTTCAAATATGTCTGGCTGTTACTTAAGGGTGTTTCTTGATTGCAACCATCGAATAAGAGAGAAGGTTGGCTATGTGAAGTAGTAGGGGTGTTGGGCAAACATTTTTCTGAATTATCTCTACTCCTACAAGGCATGAAAGGAAATCTTTTTGGGTGGTTTTTGTTTTTTCTTCTTGTACATGCAAAACTAAAATTGAATGAACAAACAAATTGCAACTAATCTGAAATGAATTTTTTGAAATGAAATTGCAGAATTGAAATGAAAGCAAGGAAATGACTAACCTACTTTTGCTGGAATGGAAATTGTAGAATTGAAATGAATGCAAGGAAATGACTAATCTACTTTTGCTGAAATGGAAATTCCAGAATTGAAAGGACTAATCTACTTTTTCTGAAATGGAAATTGTAGAATTGAAATGAAAGCAACGAAATGACTAATCTACTTGTGCTGGAATGGAAATTGTAGAATTGAAATGACTAATCTACTTTTGTTGACATGGAAATTGCAGAATTTAAGTGAAAGCACGGAAATGCCTAATCTATTTTTGTAGAATTGAAATGAAACAACTACTCTACTTTTGCTGAAATAAACTACTTAGCAGAATGTTGTAGTAGAAAATAGAAGAAAAGCAGTAATCACAAAATATTCTGATGCTTCCCCCACAACAACGCCAAAAAGTGGTTAGTACCAGTATTGTAGCAATAATTTTGCAACTCTTGGGGCTTCCTACTTTACTTTTATCAACCCGGTAGTTTGTAACAAACTTGGAAGCGACGGTGTTGTATGCACAAGTACTAGCTCTTATTGCAGGTTGTCACTTGGTCAGTTGGCGCAAGTTCGCTAGGAGCTTAAGCCAACTTCTATGAATTCTCAGATGAAGCTTTTAACTATGATGAAAGAAATCTAACTCTATAGAGGCTATTCGATTTGTAGAGAGAGAAGGAAAACTGAAATGTAATGCAAACCCTAACAAACCCTAGAAAACCCTAATTTACCTATTAACCCTACTTTTGCAAGAAAAGAGATGAAAACTGATGAAATGAGTGCCATTGAATACTGAAAAGGTAAATTGCATTTATTCAAGCTACTTCTGAAAAGAAATGAGAAGAAAACATCTTTTTGTGCTTTTGAGTGTCTTTCTACGAAATTATTATGCTTGTGATTTATTTGATTGTGATTGTGCAAAGGTTTGGTGGTGAAGGAAGGTGGATTTGGTTTTTGTAGAGGTGGAGGAAGGTGTGGAGAGGTCCTAAGAAGCCCCTAGTATCCTTATGAAGACTTTCATAGCGATCATACTTCAAAAAATCACTCATAGGAAATTCTACAAGAGGCTGCAGGGGATCTACAAGAGGATCTACAAGAGAAGGCAGAGAGTTATTTTTGGAGTTTTGAAGGTGGAAAAATGATGGGAAAGGGTAGCTAAGTCTAGATGAAGGTGCTGAGGTGTCTGGAGTTTTTCAAGGAAGGTCAAGAGGAAACATGATGGTCAGATTTGTTCAAATGGCAAGAGGGAAGCTTATGGAGAAAAACACAGAAATTAGGGCAGATTGGTTGTTGCGAATGACTTGGGAAATCTATGAGAAGTGAGTCAGTTCTGGCTGTGTTATGGATGTATGGTGAGCTGAGGTGTCCTGCAAGAGATCTGCACATATACTTACAAAAACTGATCAAAGAAGGGACTAAATGTATTATGAAAACATAAAATTCTCTAGTCTTGACCTAATTTATGACATACAAACATATAATGTTGAATAGTAACATTTGAACAGAAAAGCATGCAGAGAGATCTATTGTAAAAAAACAAGAAATAATCTAGGCAACTAAATCTAAATCAATATATCAATCTTTCTTAATCAAGTCATCACACTAGACATGCATGGAAGAGCAAAACAATGTTTTTGGTGGTAGAAGTAGTGCCTTGACCTCAAATCATAATCCCAGGAAGGGAGAAAGGAGATTAGGGCCTGTTGTTGGCCTTTTTGAATTTTATTATGTCACTACAATAACCTACTTGAGCAACTGAAACAAAAACAACTATGCAAACCATAACCTAACCTAAACAAAGTAAAATGAATCTATGCAATAGAAATTAACTCATGCTGAAGCAAAAACATATAAGTACAAAGCAAGAGGTGCTGGGAAGCTTGGGTTGGGCCCTAACCCAAGAGATTTAGCCCTTTGAAAGAGATTAGTACTGGCTTAGGAAATATTTCATCTTCATTATCAAAAATAATAGTCACATTTCATGAACTGTTCTCAAAAAGAAACTCAAAAATGAGTTGAACAAGTGCTGCACAAAAGTGTGAAAATTCTATTAATGACTCGCTAAAATCTAACTAAAAATATTGAGCACCTAAGCCCTGCTATTTATACAAATCAAGCCTCCAAAAACTCTCCTAAAATCAAGGGGCCCAGCTTCCGAAAACTGCAAATAAACAACAATCCTTCTTTACCTGCTCGGCTACCCCTTGGATGCACTCATGTGGCTACTTATGCTCCAAGTTTCTGATGGAGAATTTGAGGTAAGGGTTCATAAATGAAGGGGACACCCTCCTACAAATCCTCTTCCTTATTTCTATCAAATATTGGCTGCCAAATTCTCATTAATCCTTTGAATTTGTCGAAAAATTGCCCAAAAATATGCATAAAGCACACATTAGATGTCATGGCATAGTGACTAACCCAATTCACTCTATTAGCATAAATATAATAAAAAACATGCAATAAACTGATGGTAATGGTGGATTAAGTCGAACTAAGAGGCAAAATGAGCCCATATAATTACCCATTTATAGGGCTTATCAAACGCTCTGATACCATACAACTGCTCTATCATCCAAGGACACATGGGAAACATCTACATGCAACAACATCATAACGTACCTCAAGTGTTTGTAAATGTAGGTAAACGTTGTCTAGCTGGTCTTCAACTTTCAGTATATTATCAGGGTCAAAATTTGTGGAGAGATTTTCTGAATGCCTTGGCATCTTATGTAGAACACCTGGAAGTACCAGTGGTCCTTGAGTCATCTAGTCCATATTTCATTTTGCCATGTCTTCCTCTTCGTGTTCCTCCTCTTCTTTATCAAATTTTGATGGGTGTTGTTCCTCTTATTCTTATCCACCTGTCCCAATGAAAGTTGTGCCCGAGAGTAGAATGTTGGCTCTGACACCACCATTAAAGAGTGGGTGTTCTTCGTGTTTTTCCATAGATTCTACTAATTCTTCAAGAGTGGAAAGAACCATGTCTTGAAAATACAAAAGTATTGTCCTTGTGGAGGTGGTCTTGTTCTTATTTAGATAATATGGAAGACTTATTACTCTTGGAATCAATCCAACAACCTTCAAAAATTGATAGGTTATGGGGTGGATGGCCCAAATATGATCATACGAAATTCCACATTATCACTTGGGCTTAGAAGAGTCACTAACTTCAGAAGCACGAGTAGGGGAGGTGCGGTGAACATTGTTGCCTTGACCAAAAAATAGAATGATGGGGTCAGTGGGTCTATCTGCCATAAAATAATGGCTTCCCTCTGTGTAGCACCAAAAATGTTGATGGTGCTAGGCCCACCAACATTCAAGGGATCTCCCCAATATGAAGTCCCAATCGGAACACACACCATTTGGTGTAGGAGTCCCATCCAATATAAAAGCTTGGTTTCCAAATCCTTGAATATTTTCCTTGGATCTAGTTGTTAGCATGAGAGAGGGATGTAATGGTGTCCTTGAAAAGAAAGGGATGTGTGCCTGGTGAGTATGCAATTACACTTATGTCAAGGTTCTTCTACTGCAAAGGGGGGAGGGGGGGGTGGGGGGAGTGAGCCTCTAAGTGAGAGTTAATAGTACCACCCAGGAAGAGACAAACATGAACCATAAGGGTCCATCTAATATCCAGGGGAATAGTCCATAGCAAATGCAATGGTCATTACAACCAAAAAACATGGAAATATTTGTTTAATATCCCATAAAATAGTCGTTAAGGATGGGAAGAAGATAACAACCATTACAACACATTATCAACAAGACAAGCACTAAAATGACCAAAATAGTTCAACTATCTCAGTACATGTGAAAGAAAACATGAAATACAAATGTCCAAAAAATAGTCTTACAAACATTCATAGTCCATGCATGAAGAATGTGTTGGCTTTAAAGGATTTTTTTTATGAAGAAAAATTTCCAAGAAACATGTTTACACTATACATCACTTACCCCAACACTGAGACATTGGATCCACTCCTTGCTACTCAAAGAACTAGTTGATCTCTCTAATGCCTTGCGGGAGGAGCCAAGGTGAAACGTCCTTTTCTCATACGATGAGGGGGTATATATAACCAAGGGATGATGCTTCCCCTATGTGACTCTTTGAATACCCTCATTATTTTTCAACTTCCATTGAATTTTCAACTTACATGACTCTCCATATTCATGTGTGTCCTTTGGACTTCCACTTCACAATACATTTGAATACAATATATATGGTCCACAATAGTGATGTGGTATATGACCACTCATGACATGACACTACTGACATGGACTTCTTGGTGATGTGGAAATGTCAAGTGACTGTCTCTTATGAGTGTTGGATGTCTTCTTCGATATTCTTTCTCTTCACCTCTTCATGGCTTGGTGGGGCGGACTCTTCAATGATCTTTAGTCTTGAATGGTAGTTGCAAAATTGTGTCCCTTTTGTTCTTCTTGATTGATCCACTTGTTAGTTCATATAAAAGATATTCTTTACATATGATTCCCTTTTTATTCTCCTTTTCATCATCTCTCCATGACTTGATAGCATACTTGTTCTTGGACTTCACTCATGATGGGACGACATCAATCCAGAAACCCCCTAGTCTCAGATGATGCATTATTATCCATGAACTGAGCTCGGGACAAGTCAAAAAATGGGGAGAGGGGCCTAGTGACTTCAGATTATGCCATTCCAATAGTCATGGGGAGAGCTTGGGCTCCTATTCTACACAATGTGCAGCTTAGGGAGGCTTGAAGGACATAACTGTGCAGTTTCTAGAGGTAGTGGGGTCTGGTTGAGGGGAAGGACACTCAAGGAAGCATTTGTGCAATTTTGAAGCCAAAGTGAGGTTGCAATTTTGTGAATTTTGCAGTTCCAGTAGAAAACAAAAAAGCTTGAGGGTTGAAGATGTGATGTGTGTAGTTCAAGGCAAACTAGGATGCACAACTACACAATTCTGGGGGTCAATATTGGGAGTTGGGCTTAGGAATTGTGTAGAGCAGTAGCCATGGAGGACAAGGAATGTGCATTATGAAATTCCAAATAGTAAGGTCAATTCCTAGAGGGCTGAAACTACATATTGTGTAGTTCAGTTCAGGTCCAGTGAAACTAAGTTGCTCGGTTAGGAAGATTTTCTCAAAATGGATGTGTAGGATGGGTGATGAACTATGATGAACCTTGACTATGATCACACACTTAGAATACTTTGAAGACACAACAACATCGATCATTGTGACACATAAACATATCATTTTCCTCCATGTGACTTCCTCATGACAAGATACAATAAGTGTGGCACCTAAGATAGGCTTTAGGATGAGCGTGATGATACTTATATGACAGTGCTCAGACTTTGTGTATGGATGTGATAGATGTTTACATGGTTGGGACAACTCCTATACACAAATATCAACCTTAAAAAACATCTGAAAAGGTTTACAAACATTGTATGATGGCCAAACATGCCAAAACATGATAATTAACCCAACATGCAAAAGGGAACAAAGAACTACGAGAAAGCTCATGAAATAGCTATAGTGTTTGGAACAACAATGTGAAGACCAACGAAGGATCCGTAATTGGGTGCAAGTGGAAATTTTGGAGGGTCTTGTAGATGCTACAACATTCTCTTTTTTTGAAGCTTTCAAAACAATAGTAATAATGCAAAATGGAGAAAAAAAGAAACTTCTAAGTAGAAACACCACCTACTTGGACACCTCCCCAGCAATGGTACCAAAACATGATGAGCCCTAGTATTGCATCAAGGATGTTTCAAATCCTAATAATTTCAACTTAAATTATCAACTCGTGGCTCATACAAATTTAAGAGTGACAACATTATATGCACATTAGGTCAAGTTCTACTCATGTCACCCTTAGTCATTGGATTAGATCAAGACAAGAAGCGTCTGCCCCTTCAACTAAATACAAAGATAATATCTGTGGAAAGAAAAAAACATACCCTAATTGTAAGTAAATGAGCATTAACCTAATTAAAAAAATGAAAGTATCATTGATGTAAAGGACTAACCTTAATTGTACGAAAGGGAATGACTACACTAGTTGCAGAAATAAACCATGCTGCTCTATTTACAAACAAATCAAATCAATATTCTACTTGCATAATGGAAATAATTAATCTAATTGAAAATTTCTTGGAGAAAAGAAATTTAATCTATAGTAGATAGCTCGGAAATTCAGAAACTAAGTCTAATTCACTTGCATTGAAGAGTTTCAAATGTGAAAATTTGCTTCCTAACTCTATTTGTTGTTTTGTTATTGTAGTGGAGGAAGGATGGTTCTATAGTAGTCCTAGGGTATCCCTAGTCATGGATTCAAAGCTCGGAGGTTGTCATTCAATATCAAAATATAAAAATCATATGTAGGTCAACAAAATGCCTTTCATTAACATAACATACAATGCAAATACATAATCCTAAAATGGAGATAACATTCTCAAGTACTCGACTATCAATAACTCTTCCTAGTTTCTAGAGTTTGAATCCTAATGAGCCCTTAGGTATATTTATTTATAAAAAATGTGAATGGGGGAAATATCCCTTTAGAAGAGGATTGTTTCCCTCTAAAATCTCGAAATTGGTGCATTTGGTTCCCATAGTTCTCCACATGAATTTGAGTTCCTCGGTTGTAAGTGGACTTTGAGTTGTTGGTGAGGAATCTTGGGAATTAAGTCACGTGGGAGAGTTAACATAGTGGAAAATCCTCCTATATTCTCTCTAGATGCCTCCAATGAGCCTCTGCATAGTAAATGCCTCCAAAAATGCTTATTTTTCTTGCATATTAACCACACCATGCCATGAAATATGACATGCACCCTTCAGTCTCACCAGTAAGCACATTGTGACTAAAAATGTAAATTAATGTGAGAAAAAAAAGAGTTTAAGAGCTGGAGGATAGCATAATGGGGCTCAAAATATACCTATTGATGGGACCGATCAATGTTCTAGTTATATGCTGGTTATAAGCATGGTTATATTATGTTCTCTAGATATTTCTCTTGTTATGATTTAACAAAGTTATTGAATGGTTGGTGAATGCATGGAATAACTAGTGTTGTTGCAACTACTTGGGAGGGAACTAGACCTTATCAGTGATTTTCAAATGTAGCTCAAAGATTTATGCTCAGATATGAACTCTTGAACTGTAGATTACATGGTTACTATATGTTTGATGAAATGTATATCATGTTCTAGGCAGTGAAGGTCAAGTTTTGGGTTCAAGTTTGAATGTTTATCATTTTCAACATGTACACTATGATTCTAGAAAGTTATAGGAAGTTATGGGTAGTGGTATAGAGGTTAGCCTAGAAACGTAGCTTAGATATTGAGACCATAGTCTCAAAATAGGGGAATTTAGGCCATAACCACTTGGAAGTAGGCCTGCGAATGTAGTTGGAGGGCTATAACCGCACTCTTGCCTTGTTGTGCATGGGGTTAGGGTGTCAGGTTAGTGAAAATTAGGTTCAACTCGTGGATTAATCACCTGGTGTGGTTTGCAACCTTGTGAATGGTATGTGATCTTTGAGGGTTGTCAGTAAAGGTGTCAGGCTATTGGCCCCACTTCCATAACTGGAACTTGAAGGTTGGGTCATGTCATAGTGGTAATCCAGTTCACATTTACTTGGAAGGGCTTGTAACAATGGTTAAATGTGGGACTACATGCTACCAATTAGGAACAGAGGTTCTAGGTTCAAACACTTGGATTGGATGGGCAGGATGTGATTGTTATGCATTCATTTTAGTCATGTGCATGCATTATAGTATCTATAGTTGTCATGTATATAGTCAGTATTACAATTTGTGGCATCACGTGTGATTGTGTAGACGAGATAACCTCCCGTGAGCCTAAGAATGATTAGAAAGGGAATGACACAGATAAGGAAAAATGACCTCCAAAGTAGAAAGGACCTCAAGATACAGGTAAGAAATAAAATGAGGCTCCTTACAATAAGTTTAATGCATTTGATAAGGGACATGAACCTTAGCCTCTAGAGTAGTTGAATAAGGGTAGTGGCATCGAACTATTGAAGTGTTGGATATGTGTAAAGGATCATTTCCAAAAGTATTTTCCATTGTAATAGGGTGGAAGACCTCATATCTATACTGCTTAGGAGGTATAGATAGTTGGTGAAATTGGACAAAGCATTCCTTGGATCTATGCAACATTTTATAACAAGGAGGCAGATCACCAATCATCCATTACTGATATGGAAGGTTAGATTAATGATAAAGTTGTTTCCATTTTTATTGATCCTAGATCTAATTATAGTTATATTAATGGTGACCTGGTGGATACATGTGGCTTGAGTAAATAATCACATGTAAAGTATTAGTTGGTGTAGCTGGCTACAAGGACCAATAAAATAGTTCATCATTGGTTGAGAGCTTGTGCATTTGCGCTGAATTATATGCCTAGCTCAATAGATCTAAATGTGTTTCCTTTGGGTTCATACAATATGTGTTTTGGCATGGATTGGTTATACCTTCACAGGGCTAAGGAATATTTTTACGAGAAGGATATTGAGTGCTTGCATGATGATGGAGAGAAGAGAATCTTGTAAGGAAAGAAGAGGCCTACATTAGTGAGGATGGTTACAACCATGCAAGCTAAGCACAATTGCAAGAAATGATGTGTATTATTTGTTGTGAATGTTTCCAGTGAGAAAGGGAAGGATGATTAGGATGATGAAGTCTTGAATAGGTATCCTATTTTGCAACAATTTCAGAATGTATTTCCAACAGAGATTTCATATTTACGCCTCATAGGGAAATGGATTTATCTATTGAGTCGGTTCCAGGAAAAGCACCAACATCAAAGACACCTTAAAGGATGAGCACTCTAGAGTTAGTGGAATTGAATTTGCAGCTTAAGGAAATTCTTAATAAGGGATACATTAGGCCATATGTATAGCCATTGGGTGCACCAATTCTTTTTTGTGAAGAAGAAGGATGGTATGCTTAGGTTGTGTATTGACTATAGGTAGTTCAACAAGGTGATGATAAAGAACATATGTCCTTTGTCATAGATTGATGACTTGTTTGATAAGTTGAAGGGAGAAACAATGTTCTCAAAGATTGACTTGAGATTCAAATATCATCAAGTATGCATCAAAGAAGAGGACATCTGCAAGGCCACATTCCGTGCCAGGTATCGATATTATGAGTTTGTCATGTTTTCTTTTGGTCTTATTAATGCTCAAGATACTTTCATGTGTTTGATGAATAGTGTGTTGCGTCCTTATCTGGAAAATTTTGTGATAGTATTCATTGATGACATATTGATATATTCTAAGAATGAGGAAGAGTGTGCATAACACCTAGAAATAGTGTTAATATTGTTGAGAGAGAGTTAGTTGCCAAGCTTAACAAGTGTAGTCTCTTTCAAGTTGAACTTCATTACTTGGGACATGTTGCTTCCAAGGAAGGGATAGCAATGGTCCTAGAAAAAATTAGAACTATCATGGAGTGGCCAACTCCTAGGAATGTCGATGAGGTCAACTCATTCATGGGATTAGCAGGTTTTTATAGGAGATTCATCGAGAACTTTCCACTGATTTCCCACCCTATTACATATTTTCATAATAAAGGAAATAAGTTTGAATGGATTGAGGAGTATGCAGATAGCTTTGAGTAGTTGAATCATTTTCTTACAAATGCTCCAATTTTGAAGATTGTGGATCCTGAAAAAGAGTTCGTGGTATGTATAGATGTTTGCAAGAGAGGACTTGGTGGAGTCCTGATGCAAGAAGGACATGTCGTGTGCTATGCATCAAGGAAGTTGAATGAGTGTGCAAAGAATTATGTGATTCATGACCTTGAGTTGGTAGTTATCATTCATGCCTTGAAGATGTGGAGGCATTATCTTCTTTGTAAGAGATGTATTATGATGAGTGATCATAGTGGACTAAGGTACATGTTTGACCAACCTAATTTGAAAGCCAAGAAAGATAGATGGTTGGCTACTCTCAGTGAGTTTGAATTTGAGATCAAGTACATTAAGGGTAAGGAGAACATGGTTGCAAATGCTATCAATAAGAGAGTGTAGGTGAATCACATTACATAAGTGATTTCTTATGGGACAAACTTGTAGGAAAAGATCTTGCATGAAGGACAAGATGATGATAGGTACCAATAATTGAAGCATAGGTTACAATAATGGGGTGAAGGTGATAGGGATGAGGAGTATCACCTCATAGCACATGGCTAGATCATATTCAGGAACACGATTTCTGTGTCGGATAGTAATGAGCTTAAGAAGCTTATCTTGAGGGAGTTTCATATCAAGCCATATTCAGGTCACTTGGGATATTAGAAGACATTGACAATAGTTAAAAAAGCTACATCATTGGCCAAACCTTAAGAAACAAGTGGTTGATTTTGCTGCTATATGTATGGCCTGTCAGTAGATAAAAGCAAATTGTAAGCATAAAACTAGTTTACCACAACTGATTATAATTCCAAAGCAGAAATGGAGGTCATTTCCTTGGATTTTATTACAAGTTTGTTGAGGACATAAAAGCAGTATGATTCCATCATGGTTTTGGTTGACATGTTGAGTAAGGTAGGTCACTTCATTGTAGCTAAATCTACTAATTCAGCTAGTGAGGTAGCCTAGATATTCATAAGGGATGTAGTGATACTGCATGGTGTTCCCAAGAATATTGTATCCAATAGAGATGCTAGGTTCACTTCAATGTTTTGGAAGGAGTTTCTTTCAGGTTTGGGGACAAAATTGGCTTTTAGTATAACTTATCATCAGCAGATAGATGGGAAGATAAGGAAGGTGAATAAGATTCTCGAGGACATGTTGAGGATGTATGTCATGCATCAACAAAGGAAGTGGGAGGAGTATCTTCCAATGGTATGGTTTTCATATTATAATGGGTATCCTAACTCCTTGAAGATGAGTTCATTTGAGATTATTTATGAAGAGGTGTTCATTGGACTAGACATGTTGGTAGAGATGGTATAGGAAATCCAGGTTATTAAGATGAATTTGAAGGCATCATAGGACAAGAAGAAGAGTTATGTAGATCAGAACAAATCATTCAAGGAGTTTCAAGTTTGGGAGCATGTGTATAGACTTGTAGGAGCAGATCTTGTAGGAAGGAAAACATGATGACAAATACCAATAACTAAGGCAAAAGTTACATCAACAGAGTGAAGTGATAGGGATGAGGAGTATCACCTCATAACATATGGCTTGGTTATATTCAAGAACATGATTTATGTGCTGAATAGCAGAGAGATTAAGAAGCTTATCTTGAGGGAGTTTCATGTCAAGCCATATTGAGGTCACCTGGGATATTAGAAGACATTGGAAATAGTTAATAAGTTCTATCATTAGCCAAACTTGAAGAAACAAGTGGATGAGTTTGTTGCTACATGTATGGCCTCTTTGTAGGTAAAAGAAAAGTGTAAGCATACAACTAGTTTACCACAACCAATTCTAATTCTAGAGTGAAAATGGAGGTCATTTCCCTGCATTTCATTACAGGTTTGCTGAGGACATCGAAGAAATATTATTCCATGATGGTTTTGGTTGACAGGTTGAGTTAGGTAGGTCACTTCATTGCAGTTAAATCTACTAATTCATCTAGTGAGGTAGGTCAGATCTTCATAAGGGAGATAGCGATATTTCATGGTGGTCCCAAGAAGATTGTATCTGATAGAGATGCAAAGTTCACTTCTAAGTTTTAGAAGAGGTTTCTTGCAATTTTGGGGACAAAGTTGGATTTTAGTACAACTTATCATCTGCAGACAGATGGGAAGATAGAGAGGGTGAATAGGAATCTCGAGGACATGTTGAGGATGTATGTCATGCATCAACAAAGGAAGTGGGAGGAGTATCATCCACTGGTAGAGTTTTCATATAGTAATGGGTATCATAAGCCATTGAGGATGAGAGCATTTGATATTCTTTATGGGTAGAGTTGTAATACTCGTATTAGCTGAAGTGATCCAATGAACAAGGTGTTGATTGGACCAGACAGGTTGGCAGAGATGGTATAGGAAATGAAGGTTATTAAGATGAATTTGAAGGTAGCACAGGACATGAATAAGAGTTATGCAGATCAACACAAAGCATTCAAGTAGTTTCAAGTTTAGGAGAATGTGTAATTACACATCAATCCCAAGAGGAGCGCCATGAGGATTGGGTCATGTGGCAAGTTGGAACCTCAGTATTGCAGGAATTTTGAGATCCTTGCGAGGATTGGACCAATAGCCTACACACTTGCACTTCCTCTAAGAGTGAAAGACCATGATTTTTTCCATTTTTCATTACTTAAGAGATATGTGCAAGATTTTGATCATGTGATTGACTAATCTGTATTGCAAGTGGAACTAGAGGGAGAATTCCAGCCAAAACCATAATGCATATTATAGCAAAAACAACTCATGCTCCAGAACTGAATAATAGTGTACCAATGAAGCTACATACGATATGGATGATCAGATACAGGCTATATCCTTCAGCGTTTGCTAGTTCAAGAAATTAAGTTTTTGGTATAGGTATATGTATATGTATATGTATGCTGTTGTAGATACTGAAATGAGCTAGGTTATAAAGCTTTAATAAGAAATATGTTTTTTTTTGGTTTGGTTTTCAGTAGGATGGCATTATAAATATTGTATCGAGCTATGTTACAAAAATCCATAGGTAGTAAGTTTTGTTTTTAGCGGTTGTTGGTCATAGGTGTCATAGAATATTGAGGACAATGATCCCCTAAGGGGGAGTGGTTTTTAACAACACTGGCTTAAAGTTTCATGTAATAAAGATTAATAAAGGAAAAATAAGACCAAGGTCATGGGACATATATTCCAAGCTAAATTTTAGGAAAACACTATAGTGGACATCACTGTTTGTTTATTAATGGCTATGGGAATTGGAAAAGGAATTTGTGAAGGCAAAGAGGCAATATTTGTCATTTATTTATGAAAAATAAAGGAAAATAGGAGGAAAGGAAGGTGAAGGGACACACATTTGCATGTTAAGGAAATTAGAGGAAAAATGAAGGAAAATGAAGAAAAATAGAGACATCAATAATAAAAAGGCATTAAAGAACCAATTCACAAATTTTGTCAGTCTTAGCTTAGGTCAAGTGAGAAAGAGAGAGAGAGCTCTAAGAGGAGAAAGTAAGTAAGAAAGGAAAGGAAGGAAAATGAAATCAAAGGAGAGCCAAGGAAAGTAAAGGAAAGCAAGGAGAAGGTTGGATTAGTAGCTCCAACATGAAGATTTTGCAGGTACGAGGTTGCATGTGTGATTTCCTAGCTGAGTTGTGAATGCATGGTACATGAATATTTTTATTTGGCTCATTTTTTGTTATTGGCTTGGGTTTTTCCTTGTTTTTCCTGGTTTCATAATTGACCCGCCATTTCCTAGATAGCCATGGTGTGATGGGATTCATTTATTGGTTGAGATTTGGACTTCGAGAAGGTTTTGGAACCAAGTGAGGTGGTCTTAGGAAAATTCGCAAGGGTTGGGTATGGAGATGGTTTTTCTCTGGGAAGCCCTTGATAAGTGGGGGGAGAAAAGAAAATTCCTCAAGGTATGGTGGAGAGTTTTTTAGGAATCCAAGCTTGGTTGGGTTTGTTGATCTTAGGGCTGGTTTAGGTGAGATCATCGTAGTTTGAAGGTGGATGTGGTTTAACCCATGGATTCCATTGGTTGTTTATGTCTTGGTTTATCCCTTGAGATTTGACATTCATGCTTGGAATATGGCATGTGGGTGATTGGATGAAATAAATATTTGGTTCAACTCAATATATTGTTGGGTGGTACTTGGAAGTCCCTGACTTTGTTGGACTTTACACAAGTTAATAAGAGTTATTTTCCTATTGTGATTTATGAGCACTTGTACTTGTTATTATGTTGAATTTATGGTTTTTTGTGATGGTTAATGTTAAGGTTATATGATGGTTATAATCATGGTTCTATGATGTGCTCTAGCTGTGGCTATTCTTATACTTTTATAAAGTTATTGAATGGTTGATGAATGCATGGACTAACTAGTGTTGTTGCATCTACTTGACAGGGTATTAGAACTTCCCGGTGATTTCCATATGAAGTTTAGATTTTTATACTGAGATATAGATTCATAACCTGTAGCTTACATGGTCACTATGTGTTTAACATAATTTATATTGAAAATGCAACAAGAAAATCCTAATTTAATTTTTTCTTTAAATTCAATTAGGAATAAAATTGGAATTCCACATCATAAGATAAATTGTATGAGTTAACTAAGTTAAATTGACTTAGTTGTCTAAGTTAATTTGATTTGAAGGTCTAACTTGAGTCATGTAGAGTATCTCCTACCTTATAGGAGACCTATTTGAGTTTATTTTGAGCTATAATTAATTAGTTCAATTTAACTAAGTTAAAGTTAGTTAAACTAGTTCCAACTGACAGAGGAACTCATAGGAGGTCAGATAGTGGGATGATGCTTCATGTGTTCAACCAGTTAATTTATGATTCACTCATAATTAACTCATGCATGTTATATCTGAGAGTTACCCAATTAAGATTCGATTTTAGGGACAATGTACTATTAGTTGTATAATAATATGAATTGTACAAATGGTGCATGCAGTCAAAGGAAGACCTATGAGGATTGTACAATTCATATTGAGGAGTTTCCCTAATTAATAGGGGGATAATTCCCAAGGAAACAATGCAAGGAAATAGGGACTTGATGTTTCCGAGAAAACTAGTGTCTATTTGATCTGCTAGTCCCACTAAGATGGGCAGCTATCTTAGAAAGAAACAATTCAAAGTGACTTGTGTTTTCCTTTATGTATGATAGATAAGACAGAAACAGACAACACCAGCCTTAATATTTCGCTTGGCTCCTTTCTTATTTCCTCTCTCCTTTGATAGAGCTTGCCACTCCTTTCTCACTTGTCCCTCTTCAAATAACACCTGTGGAGGCAAAGCATCAAAACACCATCAAAGCATAGAGATCTATGATACCATAAACAATGCAGAATCAGAAGTACATTAACCATACAATTGCATTCACAAATACACAAGTATATGGAGGAAAAATCAAATAACTTTATTGATAGTAGAAGTAAAAGAGAGGATTACAACCCAGCGGTCTAATCCAACATCATCCTCCCAACATGAAAGCCCTCTTCACCTCCTGAAAAGCAAGAGAAACCAACAACACTTCTTTACAAATTACAAAATTCCAGCCTCTAGATCTTTGTGATCAGGGATCCATATATAGATATTTGTAGGGGGGTGAGTCAGCTTCTGGGTTTCTGATTAGTGTCATTTCACTAATAGTTCTTGGTTCCACTTGGATATTTCATGATCTCTTACTCATCCCTGGGCAAATTCAGAGAGACAAGTGTCATAGGAGAAGTTTCTAGAAGATTCTTTGGGTTATCACTTAGCAAAATACCTTTTCCATTTGTTTACTCTCACCCATCGCACCCTACAGAAGGTACTTTTAGTATGGATCACACCCTCCATGTGTAATAGGTGAGATGCATCGTACGTTGACCAAGGAGCAGTTTGTATGGGTTAGTTTTGACCAGTTCTAAGTAGTTTTTTAGGTGGAACTTCTGGGAAATGATGTAATCAGTTGACCATGATCCGTTAGGGTATGAAACAACACTTTTAGGGGTTTAAGAGCCCTTGGTTTATCAACATATGTGATCGCGGTTGCAGTTCCCAAATATGTCTATAATAGTTTCCCCTAAAGCATGAGGTCGTAAATCTTATAATGTCGGGTGAAATGCTATCATGAGGATCCCAGATTTTTCGAACTGGAAGGTGACCTGTAATAAGATACAATACAATACATTATCTTCATATTATTTTCATAATCTAGCTGAGGTGGGAATTCCCAAGCTTAGCTTTATAAATTCATTTTCATGTACATATAACAGACAATCTTCTGCTGTTGCAGACTAGTGATTCTTGTAGAGCCATCATCCCTTAGCTTGGATGATCATATGTGCAGCTATGGAGTACATTTGATCTCTTTATTTTCCTGAATATATTGTAGCCCGGATGGTTGAAACTAGATTCGGAGTCTTCAAACTCATTCAATCTTCCCTCGATGGACAAATCGATCCATGTGAAAAGATGTTCTAGAGTCAAACATGGAAAGACATCGCCTGATTACCAGCCAATGATGTAAGTTGTTAACAGGAAAAGAGAGGAATCACCGATAATGATAATGAACCTCAAGGTACTACAATACAATTCACATGGTGTGAATATATGAGTTGATGTTGAACACCATGCAAAATCATTCAATTGAAAGCCATTGATGTAAACTGTTGTCGGAAGTGAGAAACCTGTCATTGAGGCATGCAAGCTTCAAAGTACTGAATGGGTTGTTCCTAAGTCAACTTCTTGGATAATGAAATGATGTTGACAAGAAGTGTCCCATTATAGGAGGGCCTTAATGAATCCCACATCTATGACACAAAATGAAGCAAATGATTTTCTGGAGGTGAAAATGATCTGATGATACAAGGTTTAGGAATGGCGGACATGAAAAATGGAGAGTGAAGGTATTGCAGTGGATGAGGTGTTAGCTGGGTTGGAAAATTATTTGAGCGACTTCCCTTGAACATATCGATGACACTGAAATGGATTGGTAGCATTAACCCCAAAAATGGATGGTATGGAGGACCAATGGTGATGTGACCGGTGAACAGAATAACCTAACCCGACTCAATCATGGTGATGGAGTGAGTGTCATGTTCAAGAGTGACCTACTACCAATGAAGTTCTTCACATTTTCTTCCCTTTTTCCCCATTCATTGCTAACCAGTACCTCTTTATTTTTGTCAAGCTTGAGGAGGATAACATATGCTTGTTCTATAATTTTCCCTTCGGGGAAACCTGTTGCTATGTTTTAGCGAGCCTAGTGACAATGAAACTCGCTCTTGTCCGAATGGGAAAGTTTATCGCTATTATTTTAAGGAGTTTATCGAAAAGGATAACTTGGTCCTTTTCATGTTTAGGGAGTTTGAAAAGGGATGAAAAGGAAACTCCAACAGTCCTTTTTCATGGCATAATCCCTTAAGTCAGAAAAAGTATAAATTAATATGAAAGGGATGACTTTTCGATAGTTTTAGCAAGCTGAAAAAGGCAAGCGCTCGATCCTTTTGTGGAACGATCCCTCAGGTCGAAAAGGATTAAAATGTAGAGGAGGCGTGGTGCTTCCCTTTACTTTAACGAGCAGGAAAGTCCAGTAGCTCAGCAATATTTTCATATTTTACGAGTGTAAAAAGAGCTTAAAAGAGACTTGTTTTTGAGGAATGAGTGGTGTTTTCAGGTAGCAACTGGTTCCAGGTAAGTTTGGAACTTCTCAAACATGACAGTGTAAAGAGGGTGGCTAACAGAATCACTCATCGCAACTGTTCCTCAAAAGAGTAAACAATCAAGTGGAGGCGTATGATCGGCTAAAAGAGTGGAGGTCACAGTAAGAACATGACCAAGGCTCAAAAGGCTGATAGAAATGCAATCACAAAGGTTATTTACTAAAAGGCGGGTTTATTTTTTAATGATCTTGAACCTTGTGCCAACATGTGATCAATGGCAAGTTTATTTTTTAATGAGCTTGAACCTTGTGCCAACATGTGCTTAGTGCTAGGTTTATTTTTTAATGAGCTTGAACTTTGCAGAAACATTGTTTGCTGCTAGGTTTATTTTTTAGTGAGCTTGAACTTTGTGGAAACATTGCTCATAGATAATAGTTAGAGATGCTCAATTTACCATTAACAATATATTCTTTTGACGGTCATACGACCTGTTCAATTACTCCATCAAACTAATTAGAAATGTAAATACACAATTGAAAAATGAGTTAAAAACTAACATCTTACTTGAATTACGTGAATAGTGACATAAAAGCAGTTTTACCTCTCATTTTTACCATTTCATTCAAATTTGGGATTGTTGGAGCTCTTGAGGTGTTTTCCCCCTCAATTTTCATCAGCTGATTTTAGGAGATCTGGTGGACTATTCTTTGCACCATCAGGACCAGGTAGGAGCTAACCCTGAGCTCTTCAATTGCATCTCATCCTTTTCTAATTTGGAGCAAGATTTCCCTCTCTTCTAGGCCCTAGGGGTTTGAGGATTTTGTTCTCTCCCCATCGCACCTAGTCTGCATCAAAAGGTGTGATACATACTGAGCTATCCATTGGCTAGTCAGTATGCATCTCACAATGTACACATGCAGGGTGTGATGGACGCATAAGGGAATGTTTGTGCAGTGTTTTCTCATGAAATTTTTTCCTGTTTTTGCTCAAATCAGGATCTTAATTCATCTTTTGTTTGTGTTTCATAGATTCATCGGATCAAGATGGTCATTACATGGCATGAATGTGAGCATGAATAAGAGGACATGATTTCCTTACTTGATCTGGGTATGGTTACTGCATTGCGAAACTGTGGCTTGCTCAAATTCTTCTGCATATCCAGCATGAGGGAACAAATCAATTTCTTGCAATATCTTCTCAATGCATGGGATCTGATCAACTAGGTGTTCCATATTAGAGGAAAATCCATTCCTTTGATAGTTGAGGATATCTTATTTTTGACTGGGTTATCAAGGCATGGTTCCCCTCTCTCACTATTAGGATCTACCCGTGGGGGTGAATCCATGAGTGATTATATTCACCAATTTTGTAGAGATGGATCTTAGCCGAGCAGGGATGGCAAGATCAATATTCGAGATGTCACTGACCAGTCCTTAAGGACTATTTTATTCACCTTTGCTAGATTGGCTGGTAGTGTGACTCTTCATTTGGAAAACAGATCATATATGCAGTATGCCTTGGAATACCTGGAACCAAAGGTATTCAACTGGTGTGAGGCAGTGCTTTCAGTTATAAAAAAACAGCTTTCGAAGGTGAAGAATGGAAGATCCAAGAACTTTGGTTATGGTTCCATTCTGACTACTTTTGCCTTAGAGAGGATTCCACTGATGCAACCATAGTGCATTTCACTAGGATTGCTAGCACTGAGGGAACCACATATGCAGAGATGGGTTGACATCATGGTTAGACATGCTGGCCAATCACAAATTTCATTCTTTGAATGCCTTCTTTGAGTGGTTTGACAGTCAGGAGATGGTCTTCACCGAGTATCCATATGTTGGGATGGATTTCCAAGGCGACCCAGATTTGGTGCTACCGGCTGGCAATCAGTGGAGTGTTATGGGTAAAATGAAGTGACCATATCTTTGTTTATTGTTTTTATAATTTTCTTCTATTTTTTAAATGTTATCAACACTAATCAAACCCATATATTTGTGTAGATGTTGGGCTAGTGCGACCAACAGCACACCCAAGGGTAGTAGCTGCCATACCAGCAGGAGAGGCTATAGGGAGGTTTTTCCTTCATGATCTGGACATAGTGAAGACCCTTGTAGTATTGTAGGATTAGATCGAGGGTCTCACCCTAGGTATTCAGGATGGGAGGACTGACAATTTACCTCTGAGATTACAATGCCATACCACTGGCGTGTTGAGTCGATGGACTAGGCTCTTACATATGATAACACATGCGGTGAATTGTTATCACCAGTGCCATTAGTCTAGGGTGCCTGCAGTTTTTGAGTTTTTGGGTCATATGAGCAATTTTGTCCTGGACATAGAACATTTTGTAAAAACTATAAACAGCTATATATATATTTTATTTTCGGAGCTTTATTTTGGTTAAGTTATGTGATCCTAATGCAAATGTTAATTGAAATGCTTTTTTCTTATAAATGCTGCAAATGTCTATCTAACACATAATTTGCTAATGAATTAGTTAATGTGTTTAAGTTTCTAGAAATGTGTTGATATTGAATAGAATAAAACTACCTTTCCAAAATCCTGACCCTTAGGAACATACAATAGATAGTTGGATTCCGAATGGAATAGATGCCAATAAGTTGTAGGATGATGAGTTGTGAGTCTAGCCTGACAACAAGTCGGCGTATGCATGTGCGATGGCATTAGAGAGAAGCTCCATCAACGTGTTGTACTCAGCAATGTTGTTCATTGATCGACCAATACATATCCCACTAAAACTCACTAACTCACCGCTTGGACCAAAAATGGCCTAGGCTACAGAAGATAGGTTCTACGTACTACGACTAGCTCCGTCAGCATATCCAATGAATGATTCCAATAGGTCCGACATCTACAAAAAATGCAAAGTGGATTACCTAACCAAAATGATAACTCTTGACGACAAAAAAAACGTAACAAAAGCATATAAAGAGATTACTACACTTAGTCAAGCATAGTAACGCTTAAGATACAACCTGTTTTGGGGTTGTGACAGTGGAATCCCATTGTAATCTACTAACTCGTAGGCTCCTTTTGCTAATACTCTTTTAACAATGTAGGGCCCCATCCACAATGGTTCGAAGTCACCTGCTCCCAATTTATTGGAGTCATGATCGTAAAGCAAGACCAGGTCACCTTCTAAGAAGACACAGGTTTGACATTTTTGTCAAATTGCACCTTGACACATTTCTTATAAGTTTTGTTAGCCAAAGTGGCATCACAATGGGTTTCATCCAATTGGATTAGTTCCAAGAAACGAGCCTCTTCCTCCAAAGTTTTGGGAAGTAGATCGATTGCGAGCTTGAGAGATGAAATTTCACGCTGAATTGGTAGGACCACTTCTAGGCCATACACCAACTGAAAGGGTGTAAATCCAGACGCATTTCTCACTAATGTCCTATATGCCCATAAGGCTGAGTACAGTATTAAGTGCGAATTCCATTTGTGGACTCCAATCATTCTTTGCAGCATGCACTTTAGGACTTTGTTGATCACCTCAACTTGTCCGTTAGCATCGCCTCAGCCCATTTTGTAAAATAGTCAACTACGACTATCATGGAAAATTTTAGGGGCTAATGTTCGCCCAGTGGGCTAATGTTCCATGATTTTTCCACAAAAATATTCGCTAATTTCCATTTTTTATAAAAGGTGATTCGCCCAAATTTTAGAATATAAAATTATTTTACCTTTAAAATCGCCAAGATTATATAGAGACTATATATAAAATCATTATAAATTTGAATAATTTTACAAATATATCAATAAACATTTTATACTTTGCATATTAGGGATTAATGAGATTCGCCAATGTTTCTAAACTTCAAGAAAAATTTCCATCCTTAAAATTTTCCTTGACAACTATGATATACCCATGTCCCCCAGCCTAGGTGGGATTACATGTCATGAAATCTATGCCCCATTTGGCAAATGGCCCAACAACAACTACTAGATGCAATGGTACGGGTGGTAGTCTGGTTTTGCGGTTGAAGATCTGACAAGCATGGCAACTTCTGACTGCGATTATGAAATCTTTGAATATAGTAGGCCAGAGGTAACCTACTCATAACATCTTTTGTATTGTAGCATAACCAGATTGATGCACCCCACATGCACCTGAATGGCAATCATTCAGAACCTTTTCTGCCTCCTCATGCGTGAGGCACCTTTGTAGAACTGTATCCATACCTCGACGGTAAAGTGTATCACTGACGATCATGTAGTATTTGGCTTGGTATCGAGTATGTCATTGTTTAGAGCGAGAGGTATTAGGCCTATATGTTTGGGTTTGGAGATAGATCAGTATATCTCCATACCACAGATCGCTTGATGATATCAGAGACAAAGATTCATCCACGATTGATGGTTTAGATGTTGAATCGTTGGACAACAATGGGAGGTTGCATAGTAACTCCGCGAAAACTAGAGATTTCTTTGATTTAGATTTTGTGAATTGCAAATCAAACTCTTAAAAAATGGCTATCCATTTTGAATATTTGCCCCCTAGTAATTGATGTGACAAAATGTAAGTCATAGGGTTGCAATCTGACAAAATGGTAGTTTTGCGAAAGAGGATATAGTGTCGAAATCTCTGTACTACTTGAACAGCTGCTAGAGCCAGCTTTTCAACATAGGAGTACTTGCTTTCTGTATCATTTAAGTTTCAACTTAAATAATAGACCGTATGTTCCATGCCATTGTCTTCTTGTACTAAAACCATTGCGATGGTTGTATCTGCTGTAGCTAGATACAAGTTAAAGTCTTTTTGATATTCAGGAGCGTACATTAATGATGCTTTTATTAGGGAATCCTTTAAAGCATCAAAGGAAGCTTGCGCAACCTGATCCAAGTTGAAGGGCACTTCTTTTTTCAAAAGACGCATATAACCTTTAGCAAGTTCAACGTAATTTGGAATGAACCTCCTTAGAAATTTTGATTTCCCTTGGAGTTTCTGAATCTCAAGCAAATTTGAAGGTGGAGGCATGTTGATGATTTCCTAAACCTTACATGGGTCAAGTTGAATCCCATCCTTAGAAGCTACGAAACCAAGTAAACAACCGAAACCGACACAAAAAACACACTTGTGTGGATTGAGTCATATTTTGTAGTGTCGACAACGTAGAAATATAGCTCTCAAATGTTGCGGATGATCAGTCTGCTCTCGTGAATGAGTAAGTAGATTGTCGAGATATGGTTGAATGATGTGTTTGATGTCATGGAAGGTGTAGTTCATAGCCCTCTGAAAAGTTGCCCCTGCATTCTTTAAACTGAAATGTAGTTTACGGTACACAAATGTGCCCCATGGACATATAAATGTACTCTTTGACTGGTCCTGTGGGCGGATGTTTATTTAATTATACCCAAAAAATCCATCCATGAATGAAAAGATTTCACATCCGGCGCATTCATCAATTATCTAGTCGATGAAGGGTGTAGGGTAGTTGTCCTTTGGAAAAGCTTGATTTACATCCCTGTAATCAACGCACACTCTAATCACTTCTTGTTTTTTCATGACAGGAACAATATTCGATACCCAATTAGTTAGAGAAATAGTGTAAATGAAACCAGCATGTAAAAGTTTTTCAACTTCTACCTTGATGATAGTGGCTTTCTTTGGGTGAACCTATCGAAGCCACTGTCGTACTAGTTTGACATATCGATACATCTTGATTTCATGTTCAACGATGCTCGAGTTAATACCTGGCATTTCTTCATATGACCATGTAAAAAGATCTTTAAATTCATGAAAGAGAGCGTAACATATTTCCAGTTCTGAAGGAGAACAACATTTGCCAATATGAATATTCTCTACAACATTAGGTTTGGCCGAGATATTTATGGCGATAGTTTCTCAATATTGGACAGATTTCACTCAGAATCCACCATCTTTACAGTATTTGATAGAAAATAAAAAACTGAAGGATGATTAAGGTTGCTGGAATAATCTTCGTTGTTATCTTGAAGATGGGAATGATGGTGGTAATCTTCCCATGGTGCCTCTACTATCATCATTGACTGAGTGATTCGTTCATCTGTAGAATGTATACGTGACCAAGGATCTAAAGAGGTGCCATATTCTAGAGACCTATCTATCCAAACACTTAATGAGTTTTGATTTGGGTTTGCCGCCCACGCCAAGAAAATTGATTGCTACAAAATTTCTATGGTGCTTGGAGGCAATACCTGGTGATGATCCATGCTAAAAAAATGTTCAGAAATCTTCTCAATCTTCGTTGATGTAGAAAATACCATATTAGAGGTTTCCACCATGGCCACTTCTACCATATTACTTGGAGGTGGGAGGGCAAAAGTACCCATTAAGACAGGGTCTTTTAGGAGGCCTACTCTGACATTTTGAAGCGATTGAGAGCTTCCATGGATCATTGGAATGCTTCCGTAGCTTGTGAACCGTTGGGGAAAAAGGTTAGTTGGTCAACGATTGTAATTCTGCCTTAGAAGGGAAATGCAATCTTTCTAAAATACGTTGACACAACAGCAACCATAACATAAATCTAGGGCCTTCCCACTAGGATATTGTAATCGAGGTTTCCATCGATAACTTCGACGTCAACTTCTACTGTCTTTCCCCCCAATTTAACTTGCAAGTTACTTAAAATCCCATACGGTGTGTATGTTCTTCCATCGAATGCTTTTAATGTTGTTGATGATCTTGACAAGGGTGGTGAGCCTAAAGTTTTCTAGCAACTCATTGACATAATACAGGTAGATGCCCCCCATCAATGATTGTTTGATGAATAGTTTTGTTCAGGGCTTTTACCTGTATAAGGAAAGCGAGTTGGGCCGGTAACTAAGGTTCATATCCTTTGTGGTTAAAGGCCACAAGATTTGAATCCGTTGGGTCAATCGCACCTAGTGCTGATAATAAAGCCTGCTTTTGGGAGGGGAAATTCTACAATACTTCAAGTGTCGACATAGCGGATGGCGATTGAGCCACATCCTCTACTATATTATAATTTTGTGTTGCTTGAGCACGACGATTGAATATCGATTTATGTACTACTCCCTTTGGTGGATTTATTGTTAGTTCAGGAATGATGGGTGGCACAACCTCTGACAAAGTTGTTGTCGAACTACTAGGTTGATCTGTAGCCTTATTGTATGACCTCTGTAGATTCTCATAATCTTTATTCCTTGTTGATATCAAAGCATCATTTTCCTATTTTGAAATGGACAACATAAGCATTTGGGATGGGAAAGCATGACTAATAGCAACAAGATTGGTTTCTGGGTTTGGAAATGGATCAATCAATACAACCGAGGTACTTGAAGCTTTCAAAAAATTTGTGACCTCAGCTCGATGTGGAATATCTCTCGTATAATGGTCCTCATCAGATATGAAACATGGCTGATTAGGTTTCTTTCACCCAATAGGGTTTCCAGAAGGTTTCTCAGGAGTTGAATCTTCTCATTTCTTCTTTTTCTTTTTCCCTTTCTTCTTGCCCCCTAGTTGCTTCAGTTCTTTGTCTTTGTCTAATGACATGGAATTAACCTCTGAGGCAAGAATTTTGTTATTGGATTTTTTACTAGAAACTGCAAGGGCCTTACTAGATGGAGCCTCTCCGGTTTGCATACCTGAGGCGCCAATCATGCCATCACCGACATGAGTGTTCTTGTTTGATTTAGGAGGGAAAGGAATGGAAAATTATGATCTAGGAACATCAAGAATTTTGTCATAGAGTGTGCCAGATTGAGTATAGATTAAGTCTAGATATTGTGCATTAGCAATGACTTACTCTTCAGTGACAACTCCTCCATTGGCCACATCTTCTATAATAGAAGGTAATAACGACTTAATAAACCACTCAGCTAGAAGCTGATCAGAAGCATATGTCTTTACCATTCGACAACGACGTCACCACTCATGAATATGATCAGATATGTGAGTGGTTGTTGTCTGTTTAAAATTGGTAAGGAGCTCTGTTCCTATTTTGTACCTTATGGGTAGCTGAAAGTGGGTTAAAAAGGTAGTAGCAAGGGTGCTGAAGTTATCGAATGAAGCTCTAGGCAATTTGATGTACCACTTCACTGCTAGACCAGTTAGCGTTCACTGAAAAGGGTGAATCCTAATTGAATCATCATTGAGGGTGTTAGATGAACACCACAAATGAAAGGTCATTACGTGATTCGATGGATCTTCACCTGGACTTCCATTGAATTTAGGAATATCTTAGGGAAGTTTATGAGGAATCGCTAGCCACCAAGGGGCATAAGCAATTGGATCATTTGTTAGCCGGTTCAAATCTAGTAATTCTAAAGTTGGTACAAAAGGAAACTATTGATTCAAGTTTGGCGAAGCATACCTAGGATAAGATGGGATTGCCTGAGCAGTAGGTATTTGCATACCAACATAATGTATCTGATGCGGATAACTTTGATGAGGTTGATGGGCATAAACATTATAATATGATTGTCAGTAACCATTTTGAACATAGGGTTTCCCATTACTTGCAAAGCTTTGTTGCTCAGGTCCTCGATAAGCTTGCTAGAATTACAGTTGTGGACATTTTACCAACCATGGTTGTTGGACCATTTGCTATTGTCCAATACTAGATGTTTGACAAAGATGAGAGGTGATAGTACCCATTTGAGCCTAAGTCACTTCAATTAAGGAGCCACTAATATGAGGTTGTGATTGAGTCATGGAGATAAGAGGCTGTTGTATTATGACATGAGATACTTGAGGTTGACATAAAACAGGCAGCGCTTGTACTTGCGATATGGTCACAATAGCAGGTGCAGTGGGAATGTTCGACACAAGTTGATTTGGTTGCATTGAATATACAACTCTTGGTTGTTGAGGCAGTATTGGTACCCAACCACTAGATTCAATTCCAGTTTGACCTGAATTTTGTTGTGAACTCTCATATGGTTGTTCTCCCAGAGGAATAATGAAAAGACATACTGCCCCCCATATCGCAGCAATCCAGTGTTCAAAGGGTAAATTGGTCTTTGGATACTGGACTTCCCAAATTGATACTAATGTGAAGGAACACTTTGTTGAGTCACAACATAAGAAATTCGAGATAAGATTTCGAATGAACAAATAGGAACAAACCATGTTGTCGAAACAGTCCCTGGGTGGACTCCATCTAGTGGTTGAGAACTAGTTGGGATAGATGGTATACCAGTGAACATTGTCAGGGTAACAGCATGAGGCTCTTTTTCTGTTGTATCAGGCGATACAATCCTAGATGTTTATGGATGTTCAGACATGTTTAATCTATCCAAAAGATTTCCTAGCAATTCGATAGGAACTTTCCATGAAGGGTGATTAAAAGAACTAACCTCTGTAGCAGAAGGATATAGGTGGATCCCAGTTCCAAAATGTAATGGGGTACTGGATGGAAGATCCTCTACAATCTCTTCTATAGCAACCAGTCCAGGTGGAAGAGGCAGACCATTAGGTCTGTAAAATATTTCTGGTGCAAAAGAAGGTATAGTTTCTGCAGCGAAAGATACTGGAGGGGTGACACCTTCTGAATCAGCCATAGTGGGAGTTGGTTTAGGGATAGAAGTGTTTACCATTACACTAGGATCAGTTCTAATGTCTTGTTCTAATAGCGGAAATTCTTCTGTAAAGGTAGGGGTACCAGAAATAATTGAAGTAACTGGAGTCTCTGATGATGTTGAAACACAAGTTTCAAATAAACCAGGAGATTTCAACCCAGTTAAACGAGACCATTTTTCCCAGACCAGTTTTGTTTCCAGAGTCAAAGACGGTTGACTCGTTAGTCTCCATGAACGATGGGGGTTTGATTTACTTTATTCCACAATTGTGTATTACTTGATCAACTCAAAATTAAAAAGGGGAAATGTTATTTCGAATTAAATGAATTTTATGACACTTTGACACAACTTGTTTTTTCAATTTTTAAGAGTCAAGAAAAAGCTAAAGGTGACTCTAGTCGCCTTTGATTTTTAATGAGCCTGAAGTGACAAGTGCTTAGATGGACCTTTTCTTTTAGGGAGTCTAAAAGGAATGAAAGTGACTACTCTGGAAGTCTAAACAAAGGGATTACCAAACCAATCGCAAAACTACAATATACACCTTGGTGGTGAATTAAAGAGAAATTACCAAGGATTTTATGTACGGCAGTCAATCTTCTCGAATGTTGTGTTCAGTGCATTGCAATTGATAGGGTGACAAACACGACTTCCTAAGGATAAAGGATATCAGCCGGTTGTGGTCTCCCAATATATACTCGATGTTATGGGGAGCACAAGTCCGTACTGGCACTTGTCATATCAAAGAGGAGGAATCACCCAATCTTTGATGAAAATGATAGTTACCAAGTTTTAAGATGCCAGAATACGTCTCTAGCCTAGAATTCTAGATGTTGTACATTAGGTTCCAAAGTGTTTTTATGTTCATTGAGGTTTATTTTAAAGTTGATATTTTTTAAGAAGTTTTCCTTTCAAGGTTCACCACGTGATGTAGATGTAAAATTCCTAAATATGCAATATAAAATGATAAACAGTCGTTTGTTTTCAGCAATGAAAATTCTAGCTACTACAGAAAGAAGAGTATGATTCTTTCAACAGAGAGCAGAGAGCACACACTAAATGCACTTTTCCTAAATCATTTTCCACATGCAGTCTCAATGCAAATGCACATGCATGTATTTGTTTTTCTGCTTCCTTAATGTGTGAATGCCAAAAAGGAAAACTAAGTATAGATCTGAACTACTTTCTTCAAAGCGACACTTCAACAATTTCTTTTCAAAATGAAAGGAAGACTAAAATTACACTTTCGATTTCGAACGGAAAACAATTTTCTACACTTAAAATATTGACAATTCAAATCAAATACAATGGAAAAAGTACAATCAACTATTTAAAAGAGGAAGACTTTACGACACTCTTCTTCTTGACTCAAAATGACAGTTACGACACTTTTGAATCAAAAGACAACAATTCGATTATGATACTTTTTGAAAAGGAGGGCTGTAAATGATGAAAAATACAAAAAAACATTCATAATTCCTTATCACTGGAGGCTGAACAATGTAAATGAAGAAGGCTTCAACAATGATATACTGATCATAAGCAACAAAACTACTGAATAGAGCTAAAAACAATGAAGAAAAAAACAAATTCCATAGAGGGAAACAACATTATTCAATCATCAGACCTATCCTTAAGGGAAACAAGGATGCATCTCACCTGCAACACATGGGAGGTGCGATGCATCCAAACTTCCAATGAGAGACAGTGCGATGGACTAGGGAATGAAACTGAGCTTGGTTTTTGCTTAAAATTTGCAACTAAGTTCGGTGATTTAGACTGAGCTATGATGGACAGTAAACACAAGGTATAGGGGTATGATCTTATGAGGTTATTGAGATACCACTAGGGCACTTAGGATGTTTGCAAGTTAGATGTTTAGTTCATAAACAACCTGGATATTGACTGAAGCAACGTTGATCTACTTTGCAGTTGCATAGCAAAAGCAGTTCGAAGGCTAGTTGGCTTAACTTCAGGCTCCATCTGTAGTTTATGAAGCAAACAATAGTAACAAACAAACAAACTATTCGCTCCCCAATGGAGTTGCCATTTTGTTTATGGGAAAAATAGTGTCTATTTGATTTGCTAGTCCCACTAAGATGGGTAGCTATCTTAGAAACAAACAATTCAAAGTGACTTGTGTTTTCCTTTATGTATGACAGAAAAGAGAGAAGCAGAGAGCACCAACCTTAATCTTTTGCTTGGATCCTTGATTATTTCCTCTTTCTTTTGATAGAGCTTGTCACTCCTTTCTCACTTGTCCCACTTCAAAGAACACCTGTAGAGGCAAAGCAACAAAACACCATCAAAGCATAGAGATCTATGATATCATAAACAATGCAGAATTAGAAGTATATTAACCATACAATTGGATTCACAAATATAAGATTCACAATACATAAGTATATGGAGGAAAACTCAAATAACTTTATTGATATTAGAAGTAGAAGAGAGGATTACAACCCAGCTATCTGATCTAGCATCATCCTCACAACATGAAAGCCCTCTTCATCTCATGAAAAGCAAGATCACCCAACAATACAATGTATCAAAGAGGAACCAATAGCATTTCCTTACAAATTACAAAATTCCAGCCTCTAGATCTCTGTGATGGGGGATCCATATATAGATACTTGTATGGGGGTGAGTTAGCTTCTGGGTTTTTTATTAGTGTCATTTCATTGATAGTTCTTGCCTCCACTTGGAGATTTCATGATCTCTTACTCATCCCTGGGTGAATTCTAGAAGATTTTATGGGTTTCCACTTAGCAAAATGCCTCTGCCATTTGTCTACTCTCACCCATTACATCCTATAAAAGGTCCTTTTAGTATGCATCGCACCCCCCATGTGTAATAGGTGAGATGCATTGCACCTTGAGCAAGGAGCACTTTGTATGGGTCAGTTTTGACCAGTTCTGAGTAGTTTTTGAGGTGGAACTTCTGGGAATAATCAGTTGACCATGATCCTTTAGGGTATGAAACAACACTTTTAGGGGTTTAAGAACCCTTGGTTTATCAATAGATGTGATTCGATTTGCAGTGCCCAAATATGTCAATAACACTTGGAAAGCATAAAATTGGTTAAGTATTGGTCTGAACTTGTTTAGGAAGTTATGAGATAGATAGACATAGTGTAGAGCTTTCTCAGGCTTGAGAAAAGCATTGTAATCTTCTCATATTTTCTGACTAATGCAATATACAGATAGTAGGGATTTTTCATTGTGGCTTTACCTAGGAAGTCATTGTTTAATGTCATGATTGAATTCTTTCTCTTGTATTCTTTGTGATTTCGTGATCATTTAATTGTTTTCGCTGATTAGTAGAGTAGATTCAAGTCTATTGTTTTAGTAAATTACAATTAGGAGGATGAATATACGAGGAATTTATACATGGTATCGAAGAATAAATCACTGTAGAAGAGGAGAATATGAGTTTTTCTTTTCAAGGTGAAATCAAATTCACAGTATCATACTTCAGAGCCAACAGATGTCATTCTACAAATTGACACTCGAATATGCCCTTGAGGTTAGTTCTAACTATATTTCTTGGAATGAAATGATGGAGGCAGTGTTGGAAGACAACGAGATTAAGGAATTTATAGAAAAAGATATTCCTAAGAATCCAATAGCTGATGCTCAAAATCTGGCAAAGTGGAGAAAATGTGTTGCAAAGGTGAGAATGATTATCTTATGAGTTCGAGATCATATTTTCTCGAAAATCCACAGTAAGGAGACTTCATATGCAATGTGGTAGGTGTTGAAAAAATTGTTTCAAAACAACATTCACCATAGGAAGCTGACACTGAAGGACAAGCTCAGAAAAATCAAGATGGAGAAGGAAGACACAATAACAAAGTACTTGACCAAGTTCATCCAATGTTGGGATGATATTGGAAGTGTCAGTGTTACAATTTTTGAGGATAATCTGGTCAGCCTCACACTTCTAGGCCTTCCCAAGAGCTGGCACAACTACTAGGATTTGGTAAATGGGAGGGAGAAGCTACAAGAATGGGAGCATTTGTGGTCCAACTTGGTGTAAGAAGAGACTTGGTGGAACACTAGAGATGGAACCTCATCCAAGCATGATGATGAGGAGAAATATGCCTTAGATGGAAAGGTAAAGAAAGGGAAAGGGAGGTTATCCCATTCCAAATTAGATTCCAATCAAAGTGATAAGAAGAAGGAATTGTCGAAGATTGAATGTGTTCACTATCACAAGTTAGGACATTATGCCACGAAGTGTCCACACAATAAGGATGACAAGAATCCCTTAGAATGAGTGAAAGGTGAAGCTCTTGCTTCATAATTTGAGCTGAATTTCACCCTTATTACTTGCATGGTGACATCGGTGATGGGTAGAGTGTGGAATCTAGATAGTGGAGCCTCCTTTCACATGACCAGAAACAAAGAAATATTCAGTCACTTGGAGGAGAAGGACCTCCAAATGATCCAGATTTAAACAGGAACGCAACAAATTGCAGAGATAACCATATACACAAATATGCAGCGGAAATACTTCATTTCATTAATGGAAAATACTGAAATAACTTACAACCAGAAATGGAAATAAACTAGCTAGGGCGATGGTAGCTTATCTCTGAGAAGAGATGTGTGGCTACATGCCTCTGAACTGTGTTACAACGAGGCTCGAAGGCCTATTTATTGTTTAGAAACAATGGAAAACCCTTCACATTCCAAAACTTAACCCAAGAATATGAAACGCCAAATTGTGGGCCCCGTTTTTGGGTAAATTGGTACATCAATTTCCCAAGGTCGTAACTTTGGCATACGATCTTCGTTTGACACGTATGATAGCTCGTTAGAAAGATCTATCTGAGAACTACCACTTTAGGAAGGGAAACATAGCTCCATGGACCCATGTTGCCCCCATATTTCCCAAAAAATTT
>APFE031759892.1:0-26658 GCA_000404065.3 Pinus taeda | reverse complement strand
TATGTATGTATATATATATGTTTTTTTTGTTTTTTCTTTTTTAAATCCCTATCTGGGACACACTGATTCCAGTATTATGGGAGTTATGTGGTAAAAGGCGTTAGTGCCATTAGAATTTGTGAATGTTTTCTCTAGTCTAGCACATACTGATTTCAGGGTCATTATGAGACATCCTGATTTCTCTTTAGCCCTTCATCTAACTTTATTATGGGATTTATAGACGTCATCGAGATTGGGTTGTGTGGCAACGATGGTGAAGTTACTGCCAATAAGAAACCAAAGGAACACAGTGGTATTGTGTATTGGCATAGTGCTTCAGCTTCCAATTAGAATGACAATAACTATTGTTGAGGTTGAAAAATATAAAAATTCCTACTGTAACGAGGACATAAGAGCTCCATTTACACAGGGGAAATTGAAGGAGGTTGTTCGATTTTTGCATGCTACTGACCTCCCTATAGAGTCTTCAACTTATGTATGCTTCTTGAAGAGCTGTATTAAGAAGAGATCATTGTCAGAGGGAAGATTAGTACATGCTCACATGCATGCCAGGGGATTCTTTGTAGATAAAATTGTTCTAAATACCCTTATTAACACGTATGCCAAGTGCGGAAGTCTAATGGATGCTTGAAAAGTGTTTGAGGAAATGTGTGAACAAAATGTGATTTCATGGACCTCCATGATATTGGCTTATGTCAGCGATGGGCAGGCTAAGAAGGCTATGGGATTGTTTCGACGGATGTAGAGAACAGGAATTCAATCCAATCATTTTACTTTGGCAACCGTTCTTCTGGCGTGCGTCAAGATGATAGCTATGGAGCAGGGAATGGAGATCCATGAAGAAATAATTAGGAGGGGATTTCAGTGCAATATGTTCGTGGGGAATGCCCTTGTAGATATGTATACAAAGTGTGGGAGTATAAGGAATGCACAAAATGTGTTTGACAAAACACTGCAATGAGATGTAGTATCCTGGCAGAGTATGACTGCAAGCTGTGAATAGAATGGGCATGTTAATGAGGCTCTGAATCTTTTCTGGGATATGTCGGTGAGAAACACTGGATCATGGATAGCAATGATTGCAAGATATGCTCATAATGGACATAGTGTAGAATCCCCAGAGCTTTACAGACAAATGAAGAATGTCTCTATAAAGCCGGACTCGAAGACATTTGTCAGTGTTCTTTCTGCCTGCGGAAAATTGTTAGCTTTGAAGCAAGCTAAAGATATTCACGAAGAAATAGTTAGATTTCAATTACAGTCTGATATCTTTGTATCAAATGCTCTAGTAGACCTATATACAAAATGTGGAAGCTTATAAGAGGCTTGTGTTAAAACACCATTTTGTCAAATGTAGATGGGGCTTTGGAATTCCTCAATCGAAGACAGTATTGAGCTATAAAACTTAATCAGAATAGTGTGTTGCGGAATGTGGCAGGGCAATGTCAGAGGGGAGACCAAGAGGGTCTTTACGGAGGAGAAGAAAAGTAATAGGAAAGGAGGCATTATTTGTCATTCAGGAGATCAAAAGAATAAAAAAATGATCCAATGCGCTTGGGGAACTTTATGAAAGTCCACATTTCCAGGTTGCTGAAAAGTGATCTTGTTGCAGTTCTTATCGAGCTCGAAAGACAGGGTAAGGTTTTCTTTTTACACTCAAGACTATGATCGTGCAGATGGAAAGAGAAGCCTCAGAAAGTTGTACTACACCTGAATTATGAAAGCTACCCATCTAATATATGCAGTTTTATCAAACAAAATGAACTGTTGTCAGATTCCTATCAAAACCTAATGGGTTTTGCTTATGTTATTTTTGTTGGATAGAAAAGGGTGACAATGTTGGTCCGTTATCGTGCTACCTTTGCAATATATCACATCTATTTTTGAAGACTAAAATTTATTGACTCTATAAGAGAGAAGATACATGAGGCACATGTTTGTGGGAGCTGATTGTGGCATTGCAATGTGAGATTGGAAAGTCCATAAAATTGGGTGCATAGACATATAAAATGATAGCAAATCTGAGCATGAAAATACAACTTGAGAACTGTGCATCTATCAGAAAATGTGAAATAGATGTAAGAGAGCCATGAAGTAGTATAGGCCACAAGAATCCTATGGGAGCCTTAGGGAATAATAGGCCATAAACTGAGACAAGATGGAAAAATAGATTGTGACTTGTAGAAGAGGCCATAGACTTGGTGCATGTAGAATCCATAGCAATGTGGAGTTAGGTGAAAGTGTTGTTGAATGTTTATATGATTTGGACCCTAGGAATGTTGCGACTTATGTTCTGCTATCAAATTCCTATGTTGCAGCTGGTAGATGGGATGGTATCGAAAGGATAAGGAAACTGATGAAGGACTGATGCAGTTAGATTGAGGTTCATAATAACGTTCATGTTTTTATTGTAGGAGATGGATCATCATACTCAAAACAATTTCCTATGGTATTGTATATGAAATCGGTGACAGAGTAGACTCAACACACATCATAAAGAACCTAATGATTTGGATTGATGTCTCAAGGCCTCTGTTGTTCAAATGCAATCTCAAGCTCTTGGCAGCTGCAAAACTTGTTTCGCTTGCTTTCCATGGCAATAAAGAGGGTATCATTTTCAATCTGAAAACAATTTGTTATATGTATCTATATTAGGATTATAATTCCTTATGAGGGTTACAAGCTCTTTATAGTGGAATTTGGGTTTAGTTGGTTTTGGGTCCAGATTCTGAAGCAAAGCTCTGATACCACTTGTAAGGCCCTATCCTAGGGTCTTCTAATAGATATATTTTCTTTGGAAATTAAATATAATGAGAGGCAAAAATCTTACAAGAAATTTAAAAAGCGATAATTTTATCCTTTCCTACAAGACATCTTGACAATGATGATTTACCATTTACATTCTAATTCTTACAATGTTAATAGTGAATAATTCATTTCAATAATTTACATGAGTAATCTATGCATAGAGGAATACATGTGCTGGTGGCCGGTGGAGATGCCCTCGAGCTGCTGCTCCTGCTAAAACACTCATTTCAACTACCGATTGGATTTACCTCCTAGCCAACTAGGAAATAATTCCTAGCCCAGGAAACCTCCACAGATTCCCGAGTCCTCTTAGCCCAAGTCCAACCAAATGTACTGTGTGTGTCCAAGACCAAGATAAAGAATACTCCCTTTCTCTCTTCCCAAGACCCCACAACCCCATTTCTCCCTTCCTCCTTCCCCTTTTATACCCTTCCTCTCTTCTCCCCCTCAACCATCTCTCATTAATGTCATTAACTTCTCCTTCATCCTTACAGTTGACTTCTCTTCTCCCAAGTAAATCTGAGAGTACATTTGGAAATGCGATATGAATATAAAATTGGGAAATTAATAAGAGAGGACAATGTCTTCTCCCAAGTAAATCTGAGAGTACAATTGGGAATGTGAGATGAATATATTTATTGGCAATTAGTGGGAGAGGACCATGTTTCTCCCAAGTAAATGTGAGAGTACATTTTGAAATGTGAGATGAATATATATATTCGTAATTAAATGGAGAGGACCATGTCTTCTCCCAAGTAAATCTAAGAGTACATTTGGGAATGTGAGATGACTATATATATTGGTAATTAGTTGGAGAGGACCATGTCTTCTCCCAAGAAAATGTGAGAGTATGTTTGGGAATGTGAGATGGATATATATCATATATATATATATATATAATATATATATATATATATATATATATATATATATATAAATATATATATATATATATTATAATAGATATAATATATATAATATAATATAATTAAAATAATGGGAAGGAGACCATATCCTACCCAAGATTCAATTTGAGAAGACAAGTTGGGAATTTGAATAATAGCAATAATGAATTTTATATTAGTAAATAAACCTATAGTTCCCAAATGAAGTTATTCACCAATATTTCTCAATATTTTCAGGTAATGTAAACATTAATAAAATTTGCATGATAAGATTAAGTGGGGCATTATAATTCCAAAAGAGTCAATTTGGCACTTTCACAATAAATGTTTTCTGTAAGTCTTCAGAAAGTGAAACTCAATCCATGTTAAGGATAAATCTCAAGTAATATCTGTTTCAATTTTTTAAAATTTGGTTCTCTATACTTTCATAGTTATACCCTATGGAAGTTATGGTTTGTGAACATTCCTAAAATAAATTTTAAACAAACCAACTTTATAATTTTTCCATATATTCTTGTCCAAGTATTTTAGACTTTGAAATATTCAAGGCTTTCAAGAGACATATGAAAGCACCTCAGATACAAGTTCCATAACTATATTTGAATAAATGGACACTTGGCATGATATACAAATTTTCTTGTCGAAAGAAGCCATAAAATCAACAATTTTTGGGATAGTTATCATAAATTTAAGTTGGCACAACAAATTCAAATCATACATGTGGAATTGTAAAAAATAAATATTTAAGTGTTACAAAACATATTTTCAGATCCAAAAGGTGTGAAATCTAATAGATATATCAATAAAACTTAAACTATTGTGATATTATCCAAATTAAGGTACTTAATTTACAAGTGACCTAATTATTGATTAGAAATTCAATTTTTTTTGTGACTAAAAGTTGTGATAAAGAAGAGTACTATTGTTATTTTTATAACATGCTTCAATAGAAAGCTACTACACCAACTAAATATACTAGAGGCTCATCAATGACTCATGAAGGAAGTGAAGACCTAGAATTCAGGTTATCTCAATTAGAGAAAAAAGTTGATGAAATAGATGGTAGTATGTTAAAAAAGGTGGATTTATCAAGTTCTAAATATAACCTTAAAAGATAAATGGAAAATAATACGAATGAAAGAAAGGAAGGAATAGAAAATAATATGAATAGAAATTAAGAAGAAATATATAAGAAGATGAACGAAAATAAGGAATAAATGTAAAATGTCAAGGAATATATAAATAAATCATCAAGGAAGAAATATAAGAATTACAAAACAATCTATTAAAATATCTCCTTAAAAGGGACATGAAGATCCAAGGAAATCATGAACATAAGGACAAACATGGTTTTAAGAATCAATCTCACACGGGGAGTACACTAGCAGAATTAGAGAGCACAAATATTGAATTACAGAACCATAATCATGGATTTTCAATCCAAGATCCACATCATCATGGTTTTAAGTTAGAACCAAGGAGCTACTACATTTCAAATATTGATATATATAAGTTTGATGATACCGATATTAATAAAATGGATATTTCAGATGGAGTAATATTTTGATCTACACCTAGTGGAATCCTTACAAAAGGTAAATATTGCATCCATGCTTTTAGAACAAGACTAACATGTATGGTATCAATAACTTGGTGATAGGAAAAATGATTATGTTCTATATTCATCCATTTTTATAGAACAATTAATAACACATTATGGGGATATTAGGGGAAAACATTCTTCAATCAATTTGTAAATCTTCAACAAAATGTTTCAATTATAGAGCACATTTAATAATTCTGAAAGTCGAGTTTCAAATTAAAGAATATTTCAGAGAATAATTTGTTAGACTTATTTATGGAAACATTAAAGGAAAACATCCAACATGAGGTGCGTCTCTTTGAATTTAAACCTATAGAGATTACTTTTAGTTTGGAAAGGAAAGTTGAAAGTAAGCATATGGCCATTGGAAGATTGGTCACTAATAACAATATCAAAGATCATGCTCCCTCTCCTTAATCAATAAGGTTGACTCACTAACAAATGGATGAAAGAAGAGAAAAGGGACTATGTTTCAATTTTGACAACATGTACAGTAAGGGACATAAATGCAGTGAAAAGAAATCATTCTACATTGACATTGAAGAGGAATAAGATCAAGAATTGGAATAATCATGAGATCTAGAGCTGCAATAGGTTACTACAACAATATCTTGTCATGTATTGGCTAGCATCAATACTTCACATAACCTAAAGATAGAAAGATACATCAAAAATAAAAAGGTAATAATGTTGATTGATTTTGGAAGTACCCATAACTTTATCAATTTAAAGTCAACAAAACTTCTCAATTGTTTCATATGTATAACACCAACGTTTCAAGTAATGATTGTATATGGAGGCACCACAAATAGTTCATGGATGTTCCATAGTATTAATATTGACATGGGGGAGTATTTGTTGGAAAATCCCATGATTTCAATACAGATAAGTGGTGTTGATGTTTTATTAGGGGTCCAATGGTCACAATCATTGAGAATAATGACCTTTAATTTTCAATATTTGTTCATAAGATTTACCTCATAAGGAAATGAAATTGATCTTAGAGGTATCCAAGGGAATCCTTCTAAATTGATTAGCTCTAATGGAATGAAACAATTACTCAAAAAGGTGCAGAATGGTTTTATTGACATAATTGTATTCACTAAATGTTCAAATGTCAATATCATCTATGCTAGGGAATCTCCATGAAGCTATGAACAACATGCCAAGGTATTTGTCTTAATGCCTAAGGGTCTTCCACCTAATCAAGATAATGACCACGTTATTCATTTGTAGTCGGGAAGAGTACCAAAGATAAATGAAGAAGGAAAAATCATACTAGAAGTAGAAATAGTCCTTGAAGCAAGGATTAAGTAGCCGAGTAACCCAAAAATTGTTGAGTAGATCATTAAATAGAAGAACCAACCAACGGAAGAGATGATATGGGAATATGACTTATTCTTGTAGAATCACTAACAGTTAGTCAAGTGTTGAGGACAAGATTTGTTTAAAGTAGAGGGGCATGTTAAGCCCTATATAAGGCCTATTTTAGCCATAAACCCTTATTAAGTCATATATATGAATGATTACATTTATATTGTTATATTGTTATGTAGGCTTGAACCCCTCGTGGCTCCATTTTATTATAATTATACCCACTGTAACCTATATATATTAAGGAGATCCTATATATATAGGATCATCAAATATTGTCTTGTACATTGCATTCATTGTAAAAAGAGGTTTCCTAGTTAAAGATGACTATAATTATTGGTTTCTTATCATTTTAGGTGCAAGGATCATGCATGTTAAATATATTATTTTATGAAATTATCTACCAAAATGTCCAATATTTTTTAAATGAGAAACATAATAACAACAAATTTTATAATTAATTTACAAATTTATAATAATAATATTTTTAGTTTTAAATTGTACTTTTATATATATATATATATATATATATTTTTTTAAGCTGAGGTGGTGCCATTTTCTATTATCAAAAGGAAAACATTACATAGCTAGGATGGTCTCAACCCGCCCCGCAAGGAAACCGGGTTTATTGACCACCGATAGTTTTTCACAGCTGCCCAAAAATAAAAAGTTTTTAGCTTGTCTTTCCATGCCTTATACACTTTAGTCTTTTCCCTATTACTACTAACATACATTTGCAAGTAAATATAAACATAAACCTTATGCATGGCTAAAAAACAAAACAGAAATCAACAGTTCCTAAATTCATCAAGAACATGCCTTTCTTTACTGTTCCTCAGTATTCTCTTGCTTCTTTTTCTCCTTTTTGATCATCATGCCGCTTGCCTCAAGCTGCTATTGCAAATCCTCCAGCCACTTGTCTTGCATGAGTAGAGTGATTACAATATTCTTCAGTTCTTTCTTCAAATTTGGGATTCTCTGCGACAATTCAGCCATTTCCACCACTATCTGTTCCATGGCTTTGGCTATGAGCCTCTTCATAACCCAGTATAGGTGCAGTGACTGTTTGTAAAGAGTCATTCTTCCTCTGGTATGCCCTGGGTTAGGCAAGAGATTTATCCAATCTTCCATCTCATCCTCTAACTGGGCCTGGATGGCCTCTTCCTCCAAATGCTCAATAATTCTTTTAATTTTTGGTTAGTTTTCTCCCTATACTCCTTCTCTGCAATCCTGACCTTGGTTTCTATGATCTGCCTGCTCTGTCTACTCCCATCTCCCATCTCTGTCTCCGCGTCCTCTTCATTGCTTTCGCGACACCGGCGCCCCCGTCTGTTGCAGCCTGCCACCACACCCTGACCTCTCCACCCTCCTCTTCCCCTGCGGCCTCTCCCTCTCCTGTATCTTCCCCTGCCCCCTTCTGTTCCAGTCTTCGGGCTCCCTTCTTCGTCCTCCCCAATTCCTGTCATTGTTTTATTTCGACCATTTCTCATAATTGCCTGCATGGACTCCTCCCGGCCCTCCGTCATGTCCTCGCTCTCTCCTTCCGAGACCTCATAAACAGGGATGCCATGCTTCAGGATTTCCTCCATCTTCCGCTTGCCCTTCCTATCCATTTCTTTCCATCCCTGGTCTTTGTCCGCTCCACTACTTTGAATCCATCGCTGCGCTGTCCTGCTACCCTCTGCGTCCATGTTCTCCCTACTTCTGCAATTCCTCTCGGCTTCCTCTCGGCTCGCAGGTCTTCCCATTCCCCTCTCAATATAGCTCAGCTCTGTGCAGCCTTTCCCTACTTCTCTGCGGTCTTTCCCTCGCGTTTTGCTTCGCCACCTTTCCTTCTCGGTCCCTCTCCTTTGCATGCCTTTCCTACTTAAGCTTTTGTGCTGTTCGCTACGCCCGATCCCCGCGCCATCATTCCTTGGGCTTGTCCCTGACATCCTGTCCCGTCCACCGTCGAAGGCTCGTACCCGGGTGTCCTGCCGAGCTGCTCCACTAACCTCTCCACCGCTCCATTTACCCGTTGCAATAATATCTTGATATTTGCCTGCGTTCACTTGCTCCTCCCGCCGCCAAAACATAATTTATTTCCTCTCCACGTTACGCAACCCAATCAGGTGAAATTGTACTTTATATTTAAAATGATAAAATATTCAATATTTTTTTATAAATTCTACTAAACCATCCATTTTATGTTACTTATAAATATTTTTCTAAAAAAATATAATATCCATATTACGCATATATATAATATATATATATATATATATATATATATATATATATATATATATATTATATATATATATATATATTCTCAATCTTATTTTTTAAGCATGTTTTCTTTTAACTTTATGAATATAAAAGCATTTCCCTAATATCTTTTCATTTTTGTAAGTAGGTTGAGCCTAGCCTAGGGCTAGCTCATTTATCATATGGAAGAATGATCTACCCATAGTAGGATATTATTACCAATATTATGCAAATCTTGGTCAAGTTTGACATCCTTGTGACACTTTAATTCCCCCAAAAGTGGCTTCCATCCTCATCCCTCCCCATGAGGTTGGAGCTCGAGACCTGACGCAAACCTCATATCATCATTTAGAAGAGAGGAAATGTGCATTTATATAAGAGTGGAATTGTTAGTGGATATATTTTTATCTAAATGAAAATGCGTATATTTTTGTTGATAAGATGTTAGATTTTTTAATAGTGAGGGTGGTGATATTTTTCTTAATATTAATATAATGATGTTTAATATAAATTGTTACTAATAGCTTTGAATAATTTTCATAAAATAATAATATTATTAATGATTTTTATTAATATTTTAATTTTATTAAATATAAATTTTTAGAGTGTAAAAATTATTTTATTTAGCAATCACCATGTTATGAAGTATATGTATACCATGAGATATAAGGTTCAAATACCTTGTGAGTCAAGCCATATATAGCTCCTCTCTCTCTCTCCCTCTCTCTCTCCTCTTCTCATCTCTCTCTCTCTCTATATATATATATATATATATATATATATATATATAATATAAATTAATTTATAATAATTTTATTTTTCTACTCACGTGGTTTAGAACGATTGGTGATTGGACGTACTATTAAGGAAATTGTTGTGTGAGCATTAGCATTTCAAATCTCTCGAATAGCTTAACTAAGGAACCAAACACACACACACACACACACACACACACATACATATATTTGTTAAATAAAATATCATTAATTACCCACAATGGAGTGATTACTTAGGCAACAGGATGTCAGGGTCGCGTTGCCACCATCACTTCAAGTATTAGCTAAGGGATACATTCTTTCCAACGCTATTAATGATTGTGATGTGTCTTGTATTAGGTATGCACCCATACAACATGTTAATGAAACTAAACAATAATTAGCCTCCTTCTCTGTGTGATGTGAGATGAACGAAGCTTTCTAAAACCCTCACGCTTTATTTCATGATGGTTATTTGGCTTTAATTTGGTAGCTTCTATCTGCTAGTGATAATAATTGTGCATTCTCCACTATTATCTACTATTATTATGGTAGTTATATTTTTCATCTACAAGTGGGATCTATGTTGGTGTCATGATTTCTTAGCAAGTGGTTTGGGTGAATGACTAGACCCCTGTGGCTTGTGTCCCTACACCAAACACTAGTTTCCAAACATATATTTGCATCTTTTTCACCTAATATGGGGTTTTTTTTCAAAAATCATCTCAATTGATGATGTATTTTCTATTGTCTTGGAACAACTTCACTCAATGGTCTATGGTTGGGTGTGGTGGTATTGTTGTTTTTGGGGCTTAGTTTTAGAGAGAGTATTGGTAGGGGATGTATATTCTAGTGTTTTTCTTCAACCTTGAATAAATCTAGGAGATATCATGTGGTGGTATTGTGGGTTCTCTTAGAAGGTTTCAAATGATGTGATTGATAATGAGGTAGCTTTTGGGATCTTGGACCAGTTGCAAACAAAGATTGGGTATAGTGTACAAATGTTAATGGGAATTTTGGTTTGGATCTATTCTTTTGGTTATAGTTTGATTACTCACTAGTCCTCAGCCCTAATTGGAACTCACATGCAAGAACTAAAGCTCAATCCTCTGCTTGACTCTTCTACATGAAAACTTCATAAAACATTCAACTAGAACTATGGGAAGCTAAGGAAGGAATCCTTGAGGAGTAGGACTATTACTCTAACTTTGAAATAATTGTAACAATGGTTGATTGCGTGAGAAATATCAACCATACTTGAGGACGCTAGAATCGATATATTGACAAGGTGGATCTATATTGGTAGCTAAATATGATTATGGGAAGATTTATTCTCAATAGAAATGATGCAAAAGATGAAATTCGTTTGATGACAGATAATCTTCAATTGGAATTCAAAACCATGGATAAGCATTTGGCCAGGATTGATTGAGGCAATCATCATATGTGACAAAGCACCAACTCCCTTAGATAATCTAGGTGCTCCAATTCCTATTGATGTGAATGATTCTGCCTCTTCTAAGTCTATGTATTATTATGTCTCTTTTCTATATATGTTGGTATAATTTGTTTAAGCCTAATATGTTTATTTATTTGTTTTTAGTCTTTTTGGCAGTTTTTGCAGTTGATAGGCCATGGTTTTGTAAATTATTTGACACCTATGGTGCCTATGGAAACATTATATCTTTTGGATGAAATCCTCATATTTTTTCAATGATCTAATTTTCAAAGTCACAGACCAAAGGCACACAGAGGGATAAACAATCTATTTCTTATTGATAAATATCTTTAATTAAAAAAAAATTAACTTCAAAAAAAAAATATTTGAAAGAAAATTTATCACTTATATCATGAGTTGATTTGTAGTTATCTACCTAAAACAAAATTCAAAATATAAATAGAAAAAGAGGTGATGAATTGACCAAATTTAGTAAACACCTCAAAAGCATACATGTCATTAACCGCATTTTATCTACCTATCTCATCCCATCAGATCCAATCATCTCCTTCTATGCCTTTTGGAAGGACACTTTGTTGAAAAACCCTATTGTTAGAGAGGCACAAACTGTCATGGATATGTGATTATTAGAGATCATTGAAGGACACTTTCTTGAACAACACTATTGTTAGATAGGCACAAATTGTCATGGATATGTAATTATTAGAGATTATTGTAAAATGGGCCTCCTAAGGAATATTATAAAATAATTTTGGACATAAAAAAGTAAGATTAGATTACATCATCAAATTTGAGAGGAAAAAAAGTAAAAACTATTTTTCCAACTCATAGTTTAAACTTATCTGCCTACTGTTTTACTAAAATTTTGAGTGGAAATAATCGTTGGATGCATAATTTAATTCCTCATCCAATGATCACCCATGCTGCATATTTTTGATGGACCCTGCTACATGAAAAATGAGAAATACATGAAAAGATATGATTTCAATAATGATTTTCATGTATTTCTCATTCTTTGTGTACGAGTGTCCATTGAAAGTATGCAACATGGGTACTCCTCAGGTAAGGAATTAAAGTTTTCATCCATCAAGTACTCCCACTCGAAATTTGAGTAAATCCAGTTGAAAATATGAGTTGAAAAGGTAGTTTTTTTATTTTTTTATTTTTTAATCTTTTTGCTTTTTCCAGAAAATGGTGAACCATACTCCATGGTTGACATCATCATCTTGAATCCTATTAATTATTATAAAGTTGATTTTGGTTGTACATTTTTGTTTTGAGGCCCATTTTTTACCTCAAAATTTCTCTAATGAAAACATAGTGGTGATATTTCTCATTATTGTTGGAATGCCCAAGTTACATGTATGTTCTTTATAGGCTAGTGGGAACATATAAGTGAGTGTGTCATATATTATGATAATTCATTGGAAAATCCTATAACGGAGAGTATCAACATAGATTTATTTTAGCAAGAAAATTCCTTTTGAGTGCTAGTTCATAATGCCATTAACTAAATTAGTTAACATGTATTATTTTATATATTTAGCTAAATTATTTGAGGTAGATTATTTTTTTTATAGTTATTTAGAGTTAGAATGATTTAATCTTGATGAAGCTTACTTTATAAAATGCATTTATTAGAACATAAGTAATATGAGTTTCTTTCGACAAATTTTTGTTTAGTGTTGTTCCATTTTTGTTTTTATCTCGCACATATATCTCATCATTGGTATCAAATCATGTTCAACTCTTGACCTTAAAATGTGGGACTAAAAAACTATCACATTATTCTTTAATCTTACCTCCACACCCTACAATAGTTCTTCACATCAAACTCTAAATTCTCCACCATGAATCTTCATTCCTCTCAATAAGATATTACATAGCTACCCTCTTAGATTTTTTAGTAGTCCTCTCGACGTCTTTCTCCTGGGTAGCTTTTTTGTTCATCTCTCTAGTTTCTCTCAACATTTCTTCCTCTCTCTTTGTTTTCATATTTCCTTTCCCACACTCTCTTTCTCATTTTCTTGATCATTCTTACAACCTTTTACCATTCAACAAGTGACCAATCCTTTTGTTCATGCTTATATTTATGGATCCATTATCCAATAAAATACCAAGTCATTTCTTCACTATGATGTCACTATCCATTAGACCATGCCACTTCTTCTACTAACTACTCGAGCCTAACATCTCCACACTATTTTCACCTATATTTCATATATAAAATATGAGGTATTTGTACCCCATCTCAATCCTATCCATGAATCGATTCAAAATGAAATTAGTCTCTATGTTTGACTCAATGACTCCTCCTTCTTTTGAAACCCATCTTTTCGTCTTTCCTCTAGCCTATTTCATCATCCCACATTTTTATCCTCCTTTCATTGAAATAACTTAGATCATCCACCACTAATTCCAACTACATAAACCAAAAATTATTTATTGGTCATATAATGATACACATAACATTATTTGGACAACCCCCAACACAATGCTTAATATTTCATTAGTTGGAATAACACCATATGTATATAAATAAATATCTGGGTAAAAATATGGAGTGGAAAAAACAAAAAGACATTCATAATAATATTAGATCAAACTGTTGTAAGTTTACATTATTATATGTAATGCTTGCAAGGGTTGAATGAACTAAGTTTCATATCTTTTTTACATGAAGATGCAATAGAAGGGTCATAGTTTGATCACATATCCTCATTGTTATAACCAAGAGTTATTTGAACAAATATTTTCCCTTGGTATGTTGTCACTATTGTAATGGATATTGGTTTTCTCCTAATATTAATGCCCCAACTCTCAGAAAACATTAACAAATGTTGAGTTTGAAAATGCAATAATTTTTGTAGTTTCTATAGGGAACCATTTATCCATATTTAGAGAACATGATAATAAATGCATTATTAAACATGGGGAGTTAACCTTTCACATCTCTCTAAGTATTTTAATAGGATTTTGGCCTGTGAAGAATGTAGTAACAACTACAAATTTGATTGGTTCTTGTCCTATCACTAGTAAACTTGCTTGTAATCCTACTATGCACATATTCATTATAGCCACAAAAATTCCATACATTCATGACAATCCACCTCAATTTATCTTCTTTGAGTAGAAAACCCAAAGTTAGTATGAAATTCCTTTATTAAATTGGGTTGAATTATTTTGCCATGGAATATGAATCATATTTATTCTCATTAATTATTGTTGGGTTTCCCTTATTGTCCCTTTAGATGTTATTGGATATGGAACTATGCCAATGAATCCAGTAATTTTGAATCTAAAATTTTATTAATATTTTGAATCAACCCCTCGAAATCTCTATAAAAACAAACCACAAACACAATCTCCATGCAATATTTTAATTGTAATAGATAGCCTTAAAAGTGGTATGAAAGTTATGAAGAATGTAAGGAAGACAAAAACATAAGATAAATGTTATTTGAATAATACTTAACTCCTACTGGAAATGAATATGTGCTAAGAAATGACTCAATAAAATAAGAATATAGTATCTAATACAAACTATATATTTATGAAATCTCACTTTCTAGTCTCATCATAATGACACATGTAATAGGGGAAGTAGGACCCAATTACCACTTTCAGAATTTATTCATACAATTAAAACCAAAAACATGTATTGGATGAACCTTGATATATTAAGAAAGTACATACACAGAGAAACAAAATACTAGAATTAGAAAGAATGAATCTCCCAATTTCATGAATAACTATTTTTCAAATCTATAAACCTTGGGTTGATTACCAAAATTTCCATCCCTTGGTGTCGGTTTTTTCCTTTCTTTCATACAATATGATTCCTAAAAGCATAAATCTCTTTGAGAAGGTTTCTAGACTAGAAGTTCAAAAGTAGACTTTGACTACTCAAAAATATAGGAATTAATGAAAACTATGACTAGATTTTGACTTTCATATGCTTTTGTTGCAGGAGTTTTTTCATTGAATCATCCCTATGCAAATTGGGCAAGTTTCCTCCAATAAAAAATCATGGGATAATTATACTTGGCCATTTCCTCGAATGCAATATCTGAGTAAGTATATTTGTTATAGAATGGAATAGTTGGAAACAAATTTTTAATTTTCCATAGTATGTAAAATTCATCGATCACCTTATCTTCTATAACATGTCCCTTAAAAGATTGTTTAACATCTTAAAACTTAAATATGTTGTTTCTTACCTTCAAGAAAGTTTCCCTGTAAGTTTAAAAAGGAATCAGATTTCCTTTCTTACCCCAACAAGTGGGCATAACCCATTTCCACAAAATTATTAAACTTATTCATGAATAGTTCAACTTCAATTCAATAATATTGCATTTGTTTAGAGCTTGTTGAACCATATTCTTATTTGTTAGAACTTTGTTGTCTCCATGATCATTGAAGTTCACTAAGTAACTCCAATAACTCTTAATTCATTCCAGGATATTTGGAGTTAAGGAACTTTATGATTTTCTTTTGAAACTGGGTTTGTTTCAAATTCTCCTACTATCTTTTGTTGAATTACTTGTTATGCCAAATATGTTATAAGATTAATATCTAACCAATATAAATGAATTCCACATATTTGTGATCGCACCTATAATGTGATCCCAAAGAATATATATGCTTGACTCCAATTATAGAAGCTCTACCAACTAACTTTCGCTACATATGTTCTAATTCTCATTTTAATTTAGATTAGAGGTTTTGGTATTCAATTATGGTCCCATCCTTCTCCATTATTTTCCCTTTTAGGATTTCCAGCTTCATTCTTGACATTAATAATTCTTTTCAAGTTTTCAAACTTGACCTCCTCGAGAATCAAATGTGTCTATTGGCAATGTCATTAGGAGTATGAAGGTCCTTGATACACATGCTCTAGTTTCTCATTTCTTATTATTTATAGTTGTTTCTCATATGTTTCAATCTACTTAATCATATGAAGGATTTGCTATATAATTGGTCCTTTTCTTGTTGTATTTGGACAACCCCCAAATTAAAACATGAACTATATTTTGAATCTTCAATTATTTTTCAATGCCTATATTCAATTGTCTTTGGTTTTAATTAAATGAAGCATTGATTTCACATCCTTGGGGTTGGCTCCTAAATAAATTACCCACTGTGTAAGTTCATGAGTTTTCTTCTATTTACTTTTATTTGCTAACCTTTCCTTTTTCATTTTCTTTTCAATTTTATTTACCAAAGTTTTCATTTTTATTTATACTTACAAAGATCTGCATTAAATTTATAAACACCATCTCTCTAGTCTACATGTGTAAATCCATCTTGTCAACTAGATTTATCTTATTTAGGTTAATTGTAAACTTTGTTTCCTTGTAATCATGTAATTTCTTTATAGCCTAAGCTTTAGGTTCCAATAAGACCATATTCAATTTTTGTTTTTCAAAATCTAGAGCTTATTACAATCTACTCTATGAGAATGGTTGTTTCCATATTTGTGGGTACATTTCTCTCTTTATTTTAATATTTTTTATTCTTCATCTTCGAGTATTGAGAAAATATATTTTCTTTCTTCACTTGGTCAGTGGAAAAAATTATATTGAGAAAACAAGCTCACTTTCTAGTGTTTCCTATGTTCTGTATGATGATTTACCGCTGTCATGTAATTCTCCTTCGATCTTCTGTTTCTGGTGAACTTTCTCAACTTCTTCCATATTGGAGACTATTTGAGAAGACTCAAGATGACACCTTTTATGGGTATTATCATGTTGTTGTGCTCTCTCTATTATGGAAGGATGAGTAGACTAAATAAAATCTTATACTTGGCTCTATAAAATCAGTTGAACACTCTCCTAACTATCCTAGATTGTCAATTTTTCTAACTCTAGTTTACTCACACGTCCATAAGAGGAATAACCTAACTTCACTCTTCTCCATGTAATGGAAAGGTCAAGATCATAAGTCTATGTTTCTTCTTGTTTAAATCCCATATCCTTAAGCATTTTATCAACTACCTATATTGCTAAGTTAGTATTAACAATAGATATTCCAACCTCCTCCTTCTGTTTGAATGTGACTTGTTGTTTCTTGGAGAAACAATGAACACAATTTGACTAAAATATTTGCCTAATATATTTAAGGGAAAATATGCTCGTCGTAAAAAATACTCGTAGTAGATAGGGAAAATACTCAAAACCATATATTTTTATGTTTATATGATTTTGGAAAAAACACTCATATCCCACTCTTATAGGAGGACTTAAATAAATTAGTCTTTTGAACTAATAAAATACTCTAGGTGGTAATTCCTCATGAATGAAACCATAAATAGGGGAAATGAATTGATTGATATACTTAATGAACTCTGCATTTTGTCATTTTTTTCTAACCAAAGGAGTATAATGAACAACTTAGCAAGGGTTATTTGTTGGCATTATGGTTATATGTTTTCCTTGATGGCAACCTACTTGATAAAGATATACTTCGTGTCAACATTAATGATTGTGGAACTCATGTAGATTGGTACAAATTCTACAAAGGACATGGATAGAAAAATGGTATTTATATTACAAATTGATGATAAATGTGAAGTTTAAGAAAGTATATGTGGATCCTATCAAGAAGGGTTGTGTACATACATACGTCTTGTTAGTGAAAGTCACATACAAAATACGAACCATGGTAATATGGATACTAGGGGTCATTACCATGGTATTGACACATAATAATGGTTGTGGAAATATTTGTTTGATACCGTAAAATACTAATGGAATTACCAAGGGATTTACCTAAGATACTGACTAACCATAAAACTATATAAAGAGATGGATATAAATGTGTTAAGTGTGCATGGTATGACTTATTCATGTATCATATGATTCAGAACAGGTGTGCACCAGGAAGCAAGGAGATGGCTCAGATATGATAGATGTGAAAGTGTGACTAATGAATACATTTTCTTGATTTGTTTATGCTTATAGCTAACAGTGATAGATCTATGGTTATAATGATTATGTGATATGAATGTGTGAAAATGAAGTTTTCAAAATGTGAATTATGCTTGCAATGAAAGGTTTAGAATATATACGAAGGTTTTCTTTAGGATATTCATGTACATACGCAGATCTGTTTCTGTTAAATGATGTATATATTATGATATTTGTTTATTCAATATGTTGATATTTGTTTGTGGGTGTTATGTATGGTAGTAGTGTATATATGCAGATATGTCATATGTAAGCCACATATATGTACTAGGGTTCAAATTTGTTGCTCATTGATGATAACTGATTATGTATGTTCTATTTGTTATTATCTGTCAATGATGTCTTGATCATGTTGATTTCTATTTGACAATGTTCATTAAGTTGACTTAGTTTTGAATTGAAATGTTGATCAATTCTAATGATGCAAAAGTGTGATTGGGTATGGTTCAATGATTTGTGAATAGTTCAGTACTTGATTCAGAGGTTGATTCACTATAATAATGATTAAGTTGGATTAACGATTCAATGTTTAGTAATATGAGATCTATATGTAGGTTTTATACAGTGGAAATAAGTATATACACATGAATGCTTCAGAATAATAACATATACATTATGAAGTAAATCTAATAAGGGTTTTCAAGGACAATTCTTTTTTCTGTGATGAATAACAATGTGTGGCTTAGAATATCAATTGATGAGTGGTTGTGCATTCATATGATCTGGTTATGGTGATTCATTATTGATTTAGTATTATAAGATTCAAGATGGTATCTTTTTTTGGTCATTGATTGTATGAATTGATTCAATATTTGGTTTCAAAGTTGTTACTTGGTATTGAGCATAATGTTGGGGTGGGTCTAGTTTGACAATATGATGAAAGGTGGCCTAAAGGTTGTTTATTAATTGGGAGATGGATCCATTATGAAATATTATGAAACATGGCCCATAAGAGATGCTAAGGGTTGGAGCCTTTAGTGAGGGAGTTAGAGATTCCTTCTAGTGGTAGCCAGTAAACTTGATGGAGGGGGTAGGTGCTCCCTTCCCGTAGGAGCGGATAAACAAGATCAAAGGGTTGTATCTCCCTTCCATTGGGTGTTGGAGAACAAGTGGAGGTTGTAGCCTGCTGTAGGTGGGTGCCTATGTGTTGGTAAGAGTATGTACCAATACAATATCTAATACAATATTCTTAATAATAAAGAAAGAATATAATGACAACAACATCGGTGGTTTTCTCCCACATTGGTTTTCCACCTAAATTCTTGGTGTTCTATGTGTGTTTCTTATGTGCTATGATTTATCTTTTATTTATTGCATGTTGAATGGTGAATGAATTGATAATGCAATGTTTAAGCTAACTCACTTATGGAAGTTATGATAAATTAAGTAATATTGTTATAAACATTTTTGGGCACTTCAACCACAATCATAAATGTCCATAAACCGAGGGCTCCTAAGTCCCTAAAAGTATTTCTTCACTGCCTAAAGGAACAAGGTCAATTGATTACATCATCTCCCAGAAGTTCTCCACTGAAAACTGCTCATAAATGGTCAAAACTGGACCATACTGAAAGCTCAATGCAGGGAGTCGATGCATATCACCTTCCCAATGTACAAGGTACGATGCATACTGATTTTCTCCTATGTAGGGTGCGATGGTTGGGAATGGACAAGTGGTAGGGACCAAAATGTGAGGTGGAAGATCATGGAATCTTCCAGAAGCTTCCCCTTTGACGCTTGCCACCCCATTTTCAACTAGGGATGAGTAAGAGATCATCATTCTCCAAGTGGAAGCAAGAACTTTCAGAGAGAGGACAATAATCAAGATCCCAGAATATGACTCACCTCTCTGTAATCATATATATATGGATCCCTCATCACAGAGATCCAGAGGCTGGAATTTTGTATCTTATAGAGAAGTGTTGTTGGTTTTCTTGTGTATGTCCATAGTGTTGGGTGATCTAGCTTTTCTTGAGGTGAAGAAGGGCATCCTAGCTGGAGGATGATGCTGGGTCAGAGCTCATGGTTGTAATCCTCTTGCTACTTTTCATCTGAATAAAGATATTCTTATTTCCTTCCATATTCTTGTGTACTTGTTTATATATGCATCTATGTGGTTAATACACATATGATCCTGTATTATTCATGAATTTAGATCCTTGTTTCTTGCATAGTAGTATGTTGCTGTGATTCCACAGGTTCTTTTGAAGCCGGGCAGACAAAGGAGAAGCAGTGAAACTCTATCAAGAAGGAGAGGAAATCAAGCGTCAAGACTTAGGTTAGCCCTCTTGGTTCTCTTCTCGTCTATTTTCATGAAAGGAAATGATAGTAGAATTTGATTGTTTGTTTCTAAGATAGCCACCCATCTTAGTGGGAATAGCAGCATCCAAGTGGACACTATTCCTGGATAACAAAATGGCGACTCCACTGGGGAGCGACTAGATTACTTGTTAGCTTATCTATCCTTGTTTCTTTTATAAACTTACAGACGGAGCCTGAAGTCAAGCCATCTAGCCTTCGAACTGCATTTGTCATACAAATTCAAAGTAGATCAATGTTGCTTCAGTCCATATTCATGTTTTGTTTATGAATTAAATAATAGATCTGCAAGCAATCTAATTGCCCTGAGTGGTGGCTCTAGTAACCTCTTAGATCACCCCTGTGTTTTACATACACTGATCTTTACTTATTCAGCCTAAACACCTGAACTAGATTGCAAACTGTGAGTGAAATCCCATTCAAAGTCTCGTACTGCTACCATTGCACCCTGCCTTCAAGGCAATCTATATGCATCACACTTCCCGAGTGCAGTAGGTGCGCTGCATACTGAGTTCACTGTGTAATAGGTGCGATGGTTAGGGAGGGCTAACTTTACCCTCTAACCATGGATTTTTCTCACTGTTTTCAGTCTTATTCAAGAGTTTTGCTGTCTGTAGTTAGTGTACATCTATGAAAACCCCCTTCTCTTGCATTATTCCGCCTCCTTTGTGCAAAGAACTATAAATGTTTTTATGTATTGTGCGTCATTTTTAGTTATCTTTTGCAAAAAGTAGCATAGTCGAACTGTCATCTCTAGATCTGAAAGTGTCGTAGCTATCGTTTTTAGTTTTAGAAAGCAATTCCATTTTTTTGGATAGTCGATTATACAATTACTATTGCATAAGATTTGAATTAGTGGTTCTAAAGTGTCGAAAAGCAATTTCCATTTCAAAATTGCCAAGTGTATCTCTTGCTTTCACTTTGTTTTGAAAAAGAATTCCATTGAGTATTGCCGCTTCAAAAGTAATTCAATCTTGCACATAGCTTTCTTAACATCATTCACACATTAAGAGAGCTAAAAATCAATACATGCATGTGCATTTGCATTTTGATTGGTTGGCTTGATTTAGGACTGTGCATTTAGCGTGTGCTATGTGCTCTGTGAAGAAAAGATTCTTGACTTTCTTCCCTTTAGTAGCTAGGATTTTCATTGCTGAAAGAAGATCAAACGTTTGTTTATCATCTTAGACTGCATTTTAGGAATTATATATACATCACGTGGTGAACCTGAAAAGCAAACTGTTAAGCAATATCAACTTAAAATAAATTCAATGAATCTAACAACGCTTTGGAACTTAACGCACAACATCTAGAGGTCTAGGCTAGAGACGAATTCCGGCGTCGTAAAACCTGGTAACTGTTGTTTTCAGTGTTGGTTGGGTGATTCCTCCACTCTGAAACGGCAAGTTCCAGTACGGACTTGTGCTCCCACATACCATTGAGTATATATTGGGAGACCATAATAGGTTGCATCCTTTTTCCTTAGGAAGCCGTGTCTGCCGCCCTATCGATCGCAATGCACTGAACACAGCATTCAGGAAGATTGACTGCCATACCGCAAAAAGTATTCTGCAGTTTTGCGATTGGTTTGGTAATCCTCTCTACCTAGATCTCCAGAGAAGTCCATTTTTCTCCTTTTCAGACTCCTTAAAGGAAAAGGTCCTCTGAGCACTTGTCAGTTCAGGCTCAATAAAAATCGAAGGCAACTAGAGTCATCTTTTTTTTTTTCTCGACTCTTTAAAATTGAAAAAACAAGTTGTGTCAAAGCGTCTAAAAATTTATTTTAAATCGAAATAACATCACAAATTCCCCCATTGATCTTCAGGTTGAGAAAATGGAGTCTACCAACCAAGGATTTCCCCTTGAAGGAAATCCTAGTCCATTCTCCTCTTGGGGAGATGTTGGTCCACCCCATATGGCCACTTTGTCACTTCCAGGATTGAAAATTGGTTTTCTTGTCTGGCTCTTCTCTACCTCTGTCGTTCAGAATTCGGTAATTCCTGAATAGTCTAATCAGCAACTAAACAACACTAGAGTTGCATCCCAACCTTCTACTTCATCTGATTCTCCCTCTTATCCTTCCTCTTCGCTTGATAAAGCCAATAAAGCTAAAAATCAAGTAACTGAGAAGAAGAAGAAGCAGAAAGAGAAAAAGGAAAAGAAGAAAAAGGAACCAAAATTGAAAGGGAGCAACCAAGTGTCGTCTAGCAAAAATCCTCACACCGCACAGTCAAAACCTAAATTTCCTTGTGTCATTTTCAATGGAGACCACTATCACCGAGATTGTCCCTGCATCCCTCGGATCTTAAGGGACTGGTCTCCTCGTTTGCACAATTCGGTAGCATCAACCTTTGGCGATCATGTTGAATGCTCACCATCAACCAGTGAAAGTGAAGCACATGGACAAAGAAGGAATCCTAAACTTCCTTGTAAATTGTGTGAAGGCAATCACGCCATCCACCGTTGTACCTTCCTTAACGAGGCTAAGAGAGTTTTGGATGATCGTCCGGTTTCACCGCTACGACTTCCTCCTGGATATAAAAAACTCTTGCCAAGTCCTCCACCGGTTTAAAATCTGGCTGGCCCGTCATTGTGGTCAGCCGAAGAGTCTATCATTGAAAATGAACCCTCTGAATCCATACCAGACGAAAGTCAAAGGGTCGATACGTAAGTTGACTCGGTCTTGCCTTCAGAGTATTCATCTTCGAATGATACCGTCACTGAAGAGAAAGAGAATGACACTGTTCAAATTCTTTTCATCAACACAGACTCCGATGAGCTTGGGGGCAGTCCTCCCGTTCCTTTATTGCAGGAAGTGTTAAAAAATTATATATTACGGAGAAATGGAACACATAAAATATTGTATAAATATAAACACAGAAAACGCATAAAACAAGAGAGACACATATATACGTGGTTCACCCAGTTTGGGCTACATCCACCCCGAACAGCCAATCCTTCCTTTCTATTATCCAGCAAAATGAAGAGACACAACCTACAACAAATCTGTTGTAATATCCTTTGTTTTCTCTCACAGTCTCACCTCTCTATTTTCCGCTCACACATCTAGAATACACATCTATCACAGCCTCAAATACAATGCCCTCATACAAAGAGAGAGGTTGCCTTCTAGGGAAAAAAACCCTAAACTAAACATAAGTTCTACCGTCAGATCATCCGCTTAATGAACGGCCCAGATTGACTAGAAATTACTATACTTTTACAAGGCAAATTTACATCTGTTTTTAGCTTCGGGGGCCCTGCCCCCGAGCCCTCGCCGGGGGATCGCTGGCCCCCGGACCCCCCAGTCGGGGGGGATCGGCCCCCCCGAGACCCCCGCGGGGGGGACAAGTCCCCCCCTCACCCCCCCGCGTGGAGGGGTGTACAAAATTCCTGGGGTATACATCCGGCTGAAACAAAGACCTCTGAACAATCATGCTCCACACACAACAGGAAGGAAGTTCATCAGAGTCATATCTGACCGTCTATTCGGTCCCACCACCAAGCAACCTAGTCGTTTCCTTCGACTGGAATCTACTAGGCAGACCCCATTTACCAGCCAGTGTACCATTCAGAATTATTATACAGGCTTATAGAATGGTCATGGTTGGTACCATCATTGATAAAGGGGCTTCTGTGAGTATCCTTTCCTCAATTGCTTGGAAAGCGCTTGGTTCACCATCGCTTTTGCCTGAAATGAGAAATCTGATAGGCTTCGACAAGGGAACCAGTCGACCTTTAGGGATCCTTCCAAATGTGCCCATCACTTTGAGAAGGAAAACTGTTCACATGAATGTTATGGTAGTTCAAGGACCTTTAAATTATAATCTACTCCTTGGACGTGACTATATTTATTACGTGGGAGCCATCGTCTCCTCGCTCTTTAGAGTAATGTGTTTTCTGCACGAAGGCAGAATGGTCAAGCTCATGGACCAAATGTAATTCCCCGGATCACACATTGCAAATAGTTAAATGCCATCCCTAAATGGTCTTTTCACGTAAGAAATGTCTCATCGATCTCCAGTCCGTCCACCTAATGAGCGCGAGTAATTCAGGAAGGTGTGACTGAAACCCAGGGGGCATGCACCAGGGTCTATTTCGGCAGGAAAACCTTGGGTATAGAGTGGATTTCCGCAAGGGATATATGAATAGTCTGGCGAACCCGTCCTCACAGGAAAATGGGAACAAACTGGAATAAGATACCTTCGTTAAAGTTATGTGAGTGGAATGCGTCTGTGCCATTCACCTTTGTCTGTTTCGATAGACATCGTCGAGGAAGCATTCTATCTGCTACGTGGATAGAACTCTCTTGGTAACCTGGAAATTTTTCGCTATACTTGGGTGCATGCAAACCTTTTCACATGCAAGTGAAGAGCGGCTATTTATTTTTTAAATTTTTAGGACCTCTAACCCTTTAAACCCATAAGGCTAGTCATTTCCTAACTTGCATAAAGAAAGGATCTATGGCAAAGCTTGAGAGATGTAAGCCACTTCAAAATAGCATCTCGAATGAGACATTTCTTATCATACGACTGTCGATAAATGTTGTCGCAGAGTTCAAGCTCGTTAAAAAATAAACCCTCCACGAGCAGTTTTAGCGCATAGTTCAAGCTCGTTAAAAAATAAACATAAGTCATGAGCAAATGTTTCCCCCAGCGTTTAATCTCATTAAAAAATGACCGGTAAATAACCATTGTGAATGCCTTATCGCCAGCTTTTGAGCCTTGGTCGTGTTCTCGCCATCACCTCCACTCTGTTTTTAGCCGATCATTCACCCACATATGATTGTTTACCCCTTCGAGGAACATTTGCAAAGAGTGATTCTATTAGCCATCCTTGTGACATTGCCATGATTGGAAAATTCCAAATCTTACCTGGAATTAGCTACTACCCAAAACTATCATTCGTTCCTCGAAAACGAGTCTTCTTTAAGCTCTTTTCACCTGACTCATAAAATATGAAAATATTGTCGAGCGATTGGCCTCTCTGGCTCGTTAAAGCCATTGGAAGTGCTATCCCTCCTCTAGATTTTAATATTTTTGGACCTGAGGGATTATTACACAAAAAGATCGAGCGCTTGTCTTGTTCGGCTTGTTAAAACTATCGAAAATTCATCCCTTTTGTATTATTTTACGTTTTTTCAAACTTAAGAGATTATATAATAAAAAAGAATCTTTGGAGTCTCCTTTCTGTTTCTTTTAGGCTCTCTAAAATTGAAAGAGACCGAGTTATCTTTGTCGTTAAACTCGTCAAAACCTAATAGCAACAAACTCATCCAAATGGACGAGAATGAGTTTCACTGTCGCTAGGCCTAAAATATAGCGACAGGTTTGCCTGAAGGGCGGATTATAGAACAAGCATATGTTATCCTCCTCAAGCTTGACAAAAATAAGAGGTACTGGTCAGCAATGACTGGGGAAAATTGGGAAGAAAACTTGAAGAAACTTTATTGGTAGCAAGTCGCTCTTGAACATGACACTTTCCTTCCACATCCATGCCAGGTTGGGTTGTTCCATTCATTGGTCATCACCATTGGTCCGTCACACCATCCTTCTTTTGGGTTAACGCTACCAATCCATCGTCAATGTCGCCGATATGTTCAAGAGAAGTCATTTAGATAATTCACCTGTGTCTCACCCACTGCAATAAATTCATACTTCATTCCTTCATGACCGCCACCCTGAACCCTGTATCGTCAGTTTGTTTTCACCTCCAAAATCATTTGCTTCGTTCTGTGTCGTTGATGTGGGATTCATTAAGGCCCTCCTACGACGGGTTGCTTCTTGTCGACATCAGATCATTATCCAAGAAGTTGACTTAGGAACAACCCTTTCAGTACTTTGAAGCTTGCATGCCTCAATGGCAAGTTTCTCACTTTCAGCGACGAGTTTACATCAATGACCTTCGACCGAGAGATTTTACGTGGTGTTTGACACCAACTCCCTTTTTCACACCACGTAAATTATACTGTAGTACCTTGAGGGTCATTGCCATTATTGGTGATTCCTCTCGTGCCTGTTAACAACTTACATCATTGGTTGGTAATCAGGCGATGTCTTTCCATGTTTGACTCCAAAACATTTTTCACATGGATCGACATGTACTCCGAGTGAAGATTGGCTGAGTTTGAAGACCCCAGATCTAGTTTCATCCATCCGGGCTGCGATATATTCAGGAATATAAAAACATCCAGTGTACATCATTGCCGAACAGATGATCA
>APFE031759890.1:15099-57703 GCA_000404065.3 Pinus taeda | reverse complement strand
AACTACATTAAGAAATTCATTCATCTATGACCATTTCCATTAGCGGTAGTTGTAACTCACTCATTTCTCATGATTTTTGAATAGTCCACTTAGCACTCATTACATCTCATCTCCACTTAGCCCTCATTGCATCCTGTGATGCTCACATGGGTGAAGAAGCAAGATTGAAAATATTTAATTAAGAAAATATTATTATTGTTTAACAATAATGACCTATTTAACTATTATTTACTAATTTTGAGGAGTAAATTATTATTATTATTAATGGTTTGTGGCATTGATAGAAATGAATCCTTACTCGTATATCAACCACATTTACTAAAATAATTATTGTTATTTTTAAGTAATTATTGTTATGAAAACTATTATTGTTAACTAATATTGCTATTATTAATTATGAGTTAACCTAATTATAAATAATAATAAGACTTATTATTATACTACTAATATATTATGAAGTTAATGTTATTATTAATATATTAATATAATATCATAAATATATAAATTATATAAGAATATAATCTTATTATTTATATAGTTAGTTAAAAAAAATACACATATTAATTATTAATATAGTTGATATAGCCTATCCACGTATATCAACTATATTGGAAAATATGGCTGTATATATCTTCATATATATCTATGAACATATATCACCCACATTGTTAAATATGATTGTGCTAGTATTAGCTCTATTAGACAAACCATACCTGAAACAATAAAACAATAGTTTTAAATTGAATACTTACCATACTAAGTAAAAATAAAATCGCGGTTAGATCTTAGTCTCTGTTTTAAAATTACCATTTATGAAAATGATCTCTGTCATCACCTAGTATACCATAAATTCACTGAACTTCATGTCGCTTGAATGGATTATAAATACGTTCATGTCGTTTGAACCGAATGTGCATAGTATTGCATTGGAAGAGGCGAGCATTAATTAATTAAAAAATTATTGAAAGATATACCTATCAATATGAATGATACCCAATATCCGAATAGATAAAGTTATTACCGTATGGAAGATTTCCAATGACATACTAAGTTAACCTACAATTCGACCAGCACTATCACAAATAAACGATGCAAACATATACCTGAATGTATGTTGGGACAGTCGAGGCTATCGGTTTTCATGCCCTTATCGGTATCGAATCCTGCCGATACTGCGATGCAGCATATGAAACATATATAACTTCTTAAAGTTAGAAATAATGAAGAAATTCAAGTTTCCCGTACAAAGTGAAATTGAGTATCAATATGTTTAGTATTCTTATGGAAAACTTGATTGTATGCAAGCTTTATTGTGCTTTGATTGTTTGTTTTGATGCTGGTTGCTGCTTTTTGTCCTTTGCCTGCATCACTAAGCAATCTCCTCAACCAAATGGGTTCGCATGTAGCTGCACACAACGCCTGGTACTCTGCTTCACATGATGATAATGCTATAGTACTTTGCTTTTTGCTGCACCATGAAATAACCCCATATCTGATGCTGAATGCATAACCTGTGATGGATCTACGATCGTCCAGGTTACCTGCCCAATCAGAATCAGAATAACCTGCTAAAGTAACATCAGAACTGTCAGTGTACAAAATACCATAATTACAAGTACCACTAAGGTATCTCAACACACATTTCGCTGCATTCCATTGACTGTCAAGTGGTATGGACATAAACTGGCTCAGCACACTAACAGAGTATGCCAAATCAGGCCTACTTGTCGTAAGATATATCAAACTTCCCACTAGCTGTCTATACAAAGTAGCATCCACTTGTTTTGTGCCATCGTCACCGCTTAACTTGAGGTTTTGTTGCAATGGTGTTGCTGTTGTTTTACACTGTTCCATTCTGAATCTTTCCAATAGGTTTCTGGCATACTTTCCTTGAGTTAGAAAAGATTGACCAGAATCTTTCCACACTTCCAGTCCTAGGCAATAATGAAGATCTCCAAGGTCTTTCATTTCAAATTCCTGTGACATTTGCTGCTTGATTTCTTTGATTAAACTATTTGCATTCCCTGTTATTATCATGTCATCTACATGCAAAGAAATCAAAATGATTTGCCTCTGTTTATTTATCTTGGTGTACAGATTTGGATCGTTGAGGCTCTTATGGAAACTATGCTGAACAAAAAATGAATCAATTTTATCATACCATGACTTGGGTGCTTGTTTCAATCCATAGAGTGCCTTATGCAGTTTACACACTAAATGCTCTTGCCCCTTTTCCACAAATCCAGGAGGCTATACTAAATATATTTCTTCTTTTAATTCCCCATTCAAAAATGCAGATTTAACATCTAACTGGTGTAGCTTCCATTTATGTTTTGTTGCTAAAAAAATTAGCATTCTAATTGTATTAAGTTTGGCTACAGGGGCAAAGGTGTCATCGAAATCAATTCCTTCCTGTTGTGAATAACCCTTTGCCACCAGTCTTCCTTTGAATTTTTCTACAGTACCATCTACATTTATCTTAGGTTTATACAGCCATTTACAACCTATAGGGGTTTTTCCTTCTGGCAGCTCAACTAAGTCCCAAGTATGGTTTCTATAAATGGATTCCATTTCTTCATGCATTGCAACCCTCCATTCATCTGATCTACTTGCTTCTTCATAATTTAAGGGTTCTACAATGTTCAAAATTTTGGACATTAAAGCATAGCCTCTAAGCTTTGTAGGTAGTCTAGTCTTTTTACCTGATCTTCTAGGTAAAGAACTTACCTCAACTCTTTCTGTTTCAGTACTTTCCAGGCCTGTATCATCACTTATTATGTCATCTGCTGCTGCTTTTTCCTGTTTCTGCTCCTGCTCCTGCACCTGTTCTTCTTCATCTTCACTGTTTAGTTCTATCAAAAATGGAATATTCATTTCATCATCAGAGTCTTTCTTTCCATCTTCTATCTGTTCATGAAATATAACATCTCTGCTTGCAAACACTTTATGAGACACAGGATTATATAATTTGTATGCTTTATACTCTGTGCCATATCCTACAAATATGCATTTCAAGGCTTTGGGATCTAGCTTTTTCCTATTTGGTTTCAGTACATGAGCAAAAGCTTTAGATCCAAATATTCTCAGATGATCAACTATTGGTTTGAGTCCAAACAATGCTTCAAAAGGGGTTTTGAAGCCTAAACATTTGGTGGGACTCCTATTCTTTAAATAAACAACAGTATTAATGGCTTCTGCCCAAAGACCATTAGAAATGCCCTTACCTTGAAGCATGCTTCTGGCGCACTCCACCAGGGTCCTGTTCTTGCGTTCTGCTACTCCATTCTGCTGTGGAGTGTGTGGCACCGTAAACTATTGTATAATCCCATGTTGCTTGCAGAAGTTCATGAACTCATTTAACCTGTATTCCCCCCCTTGATCTGAGCGGAGAATTTTTATCTTCTTTGCTGTTTGGTTCTCTATCGTCACTTTAAATTCTTTAAAATATCTGAAAGCTTGACTCTTGTTGCTTAAAAAATACACCCAAGAGAACCTAGTGCAATCATCTACAAACAGTAGAAAATAATATGCACCTCCTAAAGACCTAGTCTGCATAGGTCCATAGATATCTGTATGCACTAGCTCTAGGATATCTCTTTGTTTTCTATTGACATGCATAGGGAATTCATCTCTATGTATCTTCCCTAATTCACATCCATCACATTCCAGTTTGATATTATGCAAAGTAGGAAGTCCATCGACCATACCTTTATTTTTAAGCAGGATGAGATCTTGTAGATTGATATGTCCAAATTTCTGGTGCCAGAGATTCTCAGCTGTTGATGTTGCTGCAACCATCGCCCGTCGTGGTATGCTCCTTGCATCCATTCTATACAAATTCCCCACGCGTACTCCTGTTGCAACTGTCTCCAATTTGCTATCCTGAATGACACATCCATTCTTGAAGAATTGTACCTGCATGTCTTGGTCTGTTATCATAGAGACAGAGAGATCAAATTCTTTTTTATTCCTGGAACATATAAAACATTTTTTAGATGTTTGATATCGCCACTTGGTAATTTCACAGGAATATCTCCACAACCTTTGATCTCATACCCACTGTCATCACCCAAATAAATTTTGGATCCACATGCAGATTCTTCAAGAAACTCAAAATATTCTTTCTTACCAGTCATGTGCGAGGATGCGCCTGAATCGACACACCATGTATTGTCATCATCTCCTCTTGATGCAGAAAGTGCACAGTCGACTGTAAATAGCCTAATATCATAGTTGTGATCTTCATCTTCTTCAGCTTCAGCAAAACAACCTTGATGTTTCTTCTGTTTGCTTCTCCTTTCATCGGCTTGCTTCTTGTAACATTCTCTGATCTGGTGACCAGCCTTTCCACAATAAAAACATCTCTTAACATAAGTATCAGTCATACCTCTAGATGATTTCCCTTGAAAGGAGTTGGCTCCTTTCTGCTGCTGCTGCGGTTGTTGTTGCTATTGTTGGTACTGGCGCTGCTTTCCTCTATGTTGTCTTCTCTTTGCCATCAGAGCAAGATCATTGCCCTGAGTCTTTAGATTTTGTCGTCGCTCCTCCTCCTGGAGCAGAATCGCTGTCAGTTCATCAAACAAGGGGGCTTTCTCTCTCGCTGACAACGCTGAGATGAATGTCTGATATTCATCTGTCATTCTGTTCAGTGTAAGTGTAACCAGATCTGAATCTGATACCTTCTCTCCAATGGCTCCCAATTGGTCTTTCAGATCCTTAACTCTGGCCATGAATCCACCAACTGATTCATTCTCGCCCATCTTTAATGCAAATAATTTCCCTTTGAGTGCTAGAACCCGATTTGAGTTCTGTGTCTCGTACAAACCCTTGATCGTATCCCAGATGTCCACGGTCGTCTTACAGTCTCGAATATGAGGGATTATGTTGTCTTTGACAGACATCTTCAGTATCACTTTTGCCTTTGTTTCTCTCTTATCCCAGTCATGTTTTTGGGTTGCATTTCCGGCTCTCTGTTCATTTCCCAAGACGATCGACCACACATTCGCACTCTCCAGCAAAGTTTGCATTTTGAACTTCCAGTTGGAGAAATTCATTCCATCAAGCTTGCCAGACTCGTGGAGGTATGACTCCAAACTGTTGTTCATTTTCGCCCAACTAAACACTTAAGTCTGCCACCACTGGGCAAGTCCGATCTGCTGCCACTGAACAGATCACGGACTTCACTTCGCCACCACTGGGCAGATCCGATCTGCTACCACCGAGCTGATCAAGGATCTCACTTCGCCACCACCGGGCAGATCAGATTTGTTGCCACCGAGCTTATCAAGGATCTCACTTTGCCACCACCGGGCAGATCCGATCTGCTACCACCGAGCTGATCAAGGATCTCACTTCGCCACCACCGGGCAGATCCGATCTGCTGCCACCGAGCTGATCAAGGATCTTGATTCGCCACCACCGAGCAGAATCTCCACGTGCCTCCACCGGGCCTCTACTGATCTGCAACAAAAAAAATTGCAGATCTTCAGAGAGAAAGGGTTGGCGCTCCAATCGACGCCGAATCCGCGCTAATCCCAGAAAATTAAAATTCGCGATGTGCAGGAAAATTGGCGCGCTTATCGACCACGGATCCGCGCTAATTTGTTCGTGATTTCCTCTGGCACGATTTCCAGTTCCAAATCCGCGCCAATGGCGCGACTGATCCAGAGAAAAGTGCGCCAATCACTGCAACTTCTGTAAAAAAAAAATCCGCTCCGAATTTTCGCTCCAACCCTTCCTTCGGCTCAGAGATGATCAGTCATCTGACGCCTTTTTCGCTTCAGGTGTTACTGCAGGTCCACCTGATCACACAGTGATCTCTACTTGTACAGATGTGCAACTAATGATACATCCCAGAAAAAACAAAAGCTAAGGCTACCTCTACCCTAAGCTTTGATACCAAGATAAAAATAATGAAACTTGAATTAATCAGAAGGAGTTGCAGCTCGCAGGTGTGTACATCACCTGGAGAGTGCACTCATACAAGGAGGAGACTCTCTCTCTCTCTCGTTCACTCAATACATTACAATGAATGAATATTACATATTAAATACATGACTGAAAAGTAGGTAGTTGAAACCATCCTCCTAAATTCTAGGAACAACTCCTAAAGTAAGAAGGTAATGTTACAACCACATAACCATTTCTTCATTATTTCTAACTATTATCCTTATAAATACAATCAAGTTATTTTCCCGAGGAAAAAAAAGACCATTTTTCATTAAAAATGAGGAAGAGTTTTAGATCATATACAGTTCATTATTGTTGCTCAACAATGAGCTTTGAAGACCAAAATCTATCCAAAAAACAAAATAGAGCAGCCCTCAGAGAGTATGGCAGCAAGCATATTTAGATGACATCAAAACCAGAAAGGAAAATAAAGATAGACATCCAACTATACAACAGGCTTAGGAGAGGCACTAGAAATAAGAAAACCCTGCCAAAAACCACCTATGAAAATTCGAAAAAACCCTGCCCACATAACGAACCAGCAGCAAAGTACTCAAAATGGAAAAAATCAGGAAGACGGGCCCTGCTTGGAGAGCATGAGATTCCTAATTACACACAAATGAAATGATTTGTACTAGATTACTAATTTTGGAGATTATTTCCAGTGAATATTTGTACCAGGTAGATTCACTCCAGGGAATATTTGTCCTAGGCAGACTCACTTGAAAGATTCACTTCCTGCCAGCACAACTACAAAATCTCATCCTGAAAATGTGGAAAAACTTAACTTGTAAATATATATACCTATGAATATGTATACATATATTAAAAGTATTCACATCATTTTATATGAATCAGCATAGATCCATCTTAAATACAGATCTAATATGATCCCAGAATGACCAAATTTCTTCATATGATCCGAGAATGACCAAATTTCTTCATGTACAAACTTTTTTAGAATGACCAAATTTCTTCATGTACAAACTTTTTTAGAGTGCAAAATACAATATGTTATTTTTCATAATTTAAATTGTATTTTTGAACGTTAAATAGAATATATATGAGACCAAATATTAAAAAAAAAACAAATACTTCATATTAAATATGAATTCCCTCGCAACAAATATCTTACAATTTTATGATGATTCTCCTAGATTATATTCTTGTGCACCTTTTCATATTTTCCATGAACATTATGAATCTTCTTGTGGATATCAGGGTCAACAAAGTGTAGTTGATTACTACATCATGTTTATTAATTATATTTATTTGCATAGCAACTTTTCTTAAAGTTGTATTTACTACTTGGTGTTTAGGTAAGCCTTTACCATATATGGTAATGCCAAGGTGATGGATGAAGGTAGAGTTGGGAAACAATATAGAGTTCAATGCAATTAATGATGTGAAGGATGAATTACATGTGAGGTTAACTCTAGTCTTGCTAAGGTAATGATCTACTCTCTTTTTTTTCTAATTTTTGAGCTTCTAATTTTTGAGCTAGGTTTTTTTATTGTGATAATGCTCTTGTTTTCTATTGCTATATAATTATATGTTTTATTTATAATTTATGAGATTAAATTTGCATTCAATATTATGGCTAACTTATAATTTGGATAATTAGATAAATTTATTGTTTGTAGCATTTTCTTGCAATTTTGGTTACCATATCTCTGAAAAAAACTTAGAGTAATTTGATATAATTTAATATTTAAGGATTATTTTAACAAAATATTAATCTCATTGGATTAGGGGTTTATCTTAAAAACTTTGCACTTTAGTTTCTAAATACTCTTGTGTAAAATTTATTTATCACTTAGATTATTTCTTTGTTACTTTGTATGTTACCTCATAAACCCTTAGAGTCATCGACACAATAACTAAGTTGAGTATTAAATATAAGCATAGTCCCATAATTTTTTCTAGTTGAAAAAACCTTCTTTCCAAGTTTTTATACTGGACTCCACCTTGAGTGTTGTAGTCATAGGTAAGCACAATCATGTTGTTAAATAGTGAAGAGCCCAAACAACTATTGAAAATAAAAATGTTACGATTCTTTCCATAGTTGTTAATATTAAACAACTCAACGCTCACAGACAGTATAGTTGAGATGATATATCCAAATTGTAGGATGCAAGTGATGAAATAGAGAGAATCAACATGTCTATTTCCAAATAGAAAAAAGATGAAGGCATAGGGATCAATGCTACAAACATAAACCTTGACCTTCAAACTCTGATTGTCTAGCAACATTTTGTTTATATTTATAAACACCATTCACAATCTCTTTCAAATGCAAAGTGATATTTTATCAATTTATGTATCATACACTTTGTTCCGGTAATAATAGAATATTTATCAACACTATTAAGTATTCACAATCAAATTCTAGTTCACATTTCTATTTATCGATTTTTGCATCTTATATTATGTTTTAGTAATATGATAAAAAAACATATTATGCAATTTTGGAGAAAATTGAAACCAACAACAAACATATCTAAACTTCAAGTTTCAACTAGGAAAATGGCTACATAGGGAATCTATTTATTAAATGTTCTTTTGCACGGACAAACATTTCGTGGAATTTTCCATAAAATAAAATAAATGTTCATGGAATGATATTTTTATTTCAAGGGGGTATCTTAATAAATTTTCATTCTATCCTCATGAACACTTTTGTGCAAATTTGTCCACCACTTAGAACAAACCTCCCTTTTTAATTCTATTGTGTATGTTGTTAGAAAATAAAAAACGCAAAAAAAAAATTCTTATGTTGATAATTACTTGTGATATTCTTATGTTCTTATTAAATTTTGTATGTTCGTCTTTTATCTTTGTTTCATCGAGCAATTATCAAAAGCAAAACATGAAAATCAGGGACACTAGATGTAGGCGGACAACTAGGGCTAAAACCCCTATATAGGGGAAAACCTAGTCAATGAACTCTTCCTTCAGTAGATTCAAAAACAAGATGAGATAGACCAAGACTCTAAACCCTCCCTCTTCAGGATCAGGACATCAAACACACATAGGTCGGCCAAATGTCCTCCCAAGCATCCATCATTAGATGTTTCATCTCTCCTTATCAAACTAGATATATCCATTTGTCCAAGCATGCTTCAAGAGCATTCAACCTTTTTATGGAGAGATTTATCTGTACAAAGACAAACCCCAATCAATAATAAAATTTCAAATATAGAAACAAGTATGCACAAACCTTTGGGGTCTCCATTCATTCTAAGGTTGCTTATATCATCATCAAGTTATCCAAATACATCTTGTCGAAAGCTTACTTTACTTCTTCGGCAACACCAAATATAACCTTAATACTTCTCAATTATTTTATTTGCGACTTCATGAATCATGAACATTTATTGATAGTACTTTTTCTTACTCTAGAGTATTGATTTTCATAATATTCCCTCCCTCTCAATTGGGGAGATATACTCTTTCTTCTATCTAGGCTCCCTCTCAACTTACGGAGATTAACCTCTTCCTTCTTCCATAACATCGAATAACCTTTCATGGCTCTATTTATTATTACAGCATCAAGGTCATCTTGATATATAGCTTCCTTCATCATGCTTATACCAACATCTTCATTATCTTGAATAATATGCACCTACAACGCTTTAATAGCAAGTGGAACCAAATATATATATATATATAGAGAGAGAGAGAGAGAGAGAGAGAGAGAAAGAGAGAGAAGCATGAAGTTAATAGTATCAAAGTTATGTTAATATAATGGAACCATCAAAACAATCAAATACTTTAGACATCACATACCCAAACCTAGTTAGGTCCATAATCAGTAAGAGACATATACTTCTAAACTTCAACTTCTTGTTCGGGTTTTATTACAAACCCTAGACTACAACATAAAGTGACTTATAAAGAAATCAGTCATTCTATCTAGGGCCTCAATATTATTTTCAAAGATATATGACAAATTCTACTATGATCCATCACAAACCCTAGATTCAATTTTAGAGACACAAATCCTTAGATATCAATAGTTCAATCTAATAAAAATTCTACTTTTCATTTTAGACTCTACTAGGGTTTGTTGCAAACCCTAGATTTAATCATCATATCGTAGAATAACAAAACTTCTACTAGGGATTTGTTGCAAACCCTATATTTTACAAACTATGAGCATCAAAAATTAGGTTAGCATATATATACAAAAATATCTACTAGGTAAACCCAAGACACTAATATCAATACATTAAAGTTAAACATACAACAATTTTGACCAGGCTAAAGTTTTGATCAGACAAACAAACACCTAGGGCTCCATTCCTAGGATCTTACTATAGATATTTTAGGGGTTTTGGTTAGAAACCCTAATTTACCAAACGTTAAAGGTCTAGGGCTTAATTTTAAACAATAAAAACAAACCCTGAAAGACTAGGGTTTTTACGATGCCAAGACTCTAAACAAGCGAATAGGATTTCTAGACTTCATCATGAACCCTAAGTAGACTAGGGTTTCATAACTATAGACATACCCTTAGGTTAGGGTTTTATATAGAACCTTTTAGGATTCCATACGAATGATAAAATTATAATGAGGGTAGATTCAGTCTAATGAATAATCACCCAAACAAGAATCCCTTACGATTCAAAACTCTATGCATAACGATGTTAGTAAAGTAGAGCAATATTTAAAAGAAGAATGATCATACCTTTATATAAAGAGATCTTTGTAACAAAGCTTATAGGCTAAGACATACCTTCGTTTGTTTCTTAAAAAACATTGTAGGACATAAATGCTTGAAGGGTTTCAATAGAACTTCCTTCATACTTCAAGTCTATCCTTTGAAGTCTTCTCCATGATCCTTGAGTAATTAGTAAGATTTTCTAGCCAAGGAAAAATATAAAGCGAAAGGTTATTAGCATATAATACAAACACATTTTGATAAGAGAGGGAAACCAAACATAAAATATATAATAAGGAGTAATATACTTATCTTTGGAAAAATGATGAGGGCTCCCTCTTAATCTAATCTTGAGGGATACCTACAACTTTAACAAAATAAAAGGTGTTATAATAACAAGACCCATTAGACCTACAAATTCTAGAGATCAAAACATAAAGGAAAGCAATTCAAAACCTAGAATAGAATACCAAGGGAGGATATGTGTGAGGGGGGACTTAGTAGTATAAGTCCTCGTCTTCCGATTCTTCTTCGGTCTTGTTCTTCTTTGGTGGTCCTTCATCGGCAACATTTGCTTGATACCTATTTCTTTTCTTATTTCTTGGATTCTCAGGAAAATGACTCTGGTAATGTCCCATCTTGTGGAAATTGTAACGTTCAACCTTGGATAGGTCCATTTTCTTCTTTGTTCCTCTGAATTTCTTGAAGGTTCCCTTCTTTTTTTATGAGAAAAATAAGAATTCGAGGTGTTTTCTTCTTCATTTTCCTTTTTATTGTTTACCATCGATATTTTTCCTTCTTCTTGGCTACATGAATTCCACATTTATTCAAATGTAGGCATATTCTTCCAACTGTTGACTCTGATGAAAAGGTACTCCAAGTTTTAGGTAGTCCTAGAAGAGTAGTAATTACGAGCTCATTTTTTGGTACAACTTCATCTATGGCTTGGAGTTCATCTTTTATTCTAGATATCCTTATAAAATATGATGAAACATTATCATCATTTGTCATCTTAACACTTCTTTTCATTCTGGAGGCTTGTTATTTGACCAATGTTCTTGATTGTGAATAACTTAGAGAGACCCTCATACATTTCTTGAGCGGAATTTATGTTTGATATGTATGGAATTAAGTTATCTTTAACTCCACCCATTATTACATTCATAGCCTTGATTTCAAGCTAAATTTCACTTTATCTGCATTACTTGATTCATCAATAGGCTTCTTGACACTTCCTTGAAACAAATCTAAGACTTTATTCTTTTCGAGAATGAGATCTATTCTTTTTTTAAGGCCATGTAGTTGGGGGCTCCTTCTAGTTTGTTCTCTGCCTTCATTGAGTTTGTCATGTTCATATCTTCTACTTATAACTTTGAAACTTCTTATTCTCCTTTCAATAGATCTTAAGGCTGCCTTTTTCCTTCCTTCTTTCACATTAGTTATGATACCATGTTAGAAAATCATAAAGACAGAAATATTTTCTTATGTTGATAATTACAAGTGATATTATTATGTTCGTATTAACTTTCTTATGTTCTTATTTTATCTTTGTTTCATCAAGCAATTATCAAAATAAACACATGAATATCAGGGACACCAGATGTAGGCGGACAACCAGGGCTAAAAACCCTATATAGGGGAAAACCCAATCCATAAACTCTTCCTTCAGTAGATTAAAAAACAAGACAAGATAGACCAAGAATCTAGACCCACATACCTTCCTCCTTCAACAAGTCAACCCTTCCTCGTAAATATCCTTTTCTTAGTCTTCCAAATGTTAGCCCTTCAAAGTGCAACTTCAATCTAGAACTTCCATCTAGTAGCAAAATTTTTGGCCCAAGTACTCTAGAATTTCGGCCTCCCCAGCAACTGCAAAATTTTGGCCTTCCAACAAAACTCCATAACTTCACACGTGTGACATGAGAGAGAGAGAGAGAGAGAAATTGAATTCTTGACCTTGAAAGAGACCTTCTTCTTTTCCCTTAGATTTGTCTTCCTCTTCCTTGGAATTTCATACTTTTCCATATACAATCTTCTGCAAATCAAACTTGCTTGACTTGCTTCACAAATGAGGTCTAGCTTTTCCAATATATAGGCTTCTTGTAGGTCGAATTACCCTGTTTGAGGCCGAATTGTCCTTCTTTGAGGCCAACTTGGTGGAGGAGGCATAGAAGACCTAAAATATAATAAAATAATTTTCTTCTTTGACAAATAAATCCCAAGAAGGGTTCTTTACAATATGACATGGACAAGGACACTTGACATAAACCCTAGAAGCCTTCAATGGAGGCTTTGACCTAAAAATAGATGAACCAAGCATGAAACCCATGCTTTAATCAGTCAATTTAATAATAATAAAATTCAATTTCTCTTTCTTTTGACATATACATTATATTGTGACTTAAATGCATTTATGAAGACTGAACCTAGTTACATTCTTCAACAAAGGCCTCCAAGTTTTCTTCATAAGAAATGACTTGAGAATTAAGTCCACATATCCAACACAATGTCATGCCATAAACATAGTCTTGTAATACTTTCCTCTCATGCAAACAACCATCTTGCTTACAAACCTAAAAGCTTATAGGTTGTAATGTTTTTGCCTACTAGCCTATAGGCTCATCATAAGAATTGAGTAAAGTATTAAACCCACAAACCCAACACAATCCCATACAGTAAACATGTAATTGTAACATTTTCCTCTCATGCAAACAACCATCTTGCATGCAACAAGCCTATAGTATGTGATGTTCACCTATTGACCTATATGTTACTTCACATCCTCGTGCTTTTTGAAAAAAAATTCATGAATATTTGGTAGAATGCATTTTATCATGTAATACATTAAGGGACCTCTTTTTTACATAAAAAATTATTCATAGTATAGTTCACTTAGTTTGGAAACTTAAAATTGAAACTCTTGTTTTCTTATTCAGGAAATAGCTAAAAAATTGTCAAAATAAGAGGTTGTAGGTTTGAGAAACATGTTTGAGGTGATGGACTCAATAATAGTGGTTCAATCACTTTTTATGAACTAATTATGGGCTTACAAGGATTTGGTTATAACATAAAGGAGTATGAGATTCATGCTCTAATGGATGCAGTAAGACTTTTACTGTCCTTTCCTTCTAACTCACGCATAATGATTACTATCATGTTTGTTCATTACCTCACACATACAACCCAATTACACACAAACTACTTGTACACTAAATCATATATGTATTATATATACATATATGTTTGGATGTATGTCAACATACATACACTTGTACCATGTAAATGGATATATATATGTTTGTAAATGTATGTATGAGTATATACATACATACACAAAGAATATTCATATGATCTTTATCTCTACTATATATGAAAGCCTCATGAGATTATATGTCCATGCGCACTATAACCTACCTTTGCTAAAAGTCAATAATGATAAAACATGATAAAATTGAAATTAAAATATTATATATAACTACTAAATAGTACTTGTAAAAGCCATATGAATAACCTTAGAAAAATATAAAGTTACAATGTCTTAGTTTATATACTAATATAATTATTACCAGAATTTTAAACTTTAATGCATACTAATAATCAAGGTTACATGAAACATGTTACTCTGTGAATTATTTTTCATGGATCGTATAAGTGAATCTTGGTGCATTTACACATGAAAGCATCAAAGAGATTAGTAGTTAGTTTTCTAGTAAGCATATTCAAAAAAAATTATTGTTCAGAGGCATTACAATTTTTCCATTTAGGAGAATCTTGGAGCCACTAGTTAACAAGAATGAAAAATTAAGAATATTGCTTGAAAATAATTTATAAGTTTATATTATGAAGTCAATCATGAGGATTTGGGGATTTAAACCTACACCGAATTTTTTTGTATTAAAGCAACCAAAGCTCTCCTTTAAGGATATGACGCACCATAATTTGTGAATAAAGACTTGAAAGACTCATTGATGGGAATGTGGTAGAAGTTTGGTTAAAATTCAAAGCAATGTGGCAAAGTCTAAATTGTTCATAGCTTATTTCATTTACATTTAAGTTCTACCGTTGTTACCAATTTTCCTTGATGGGTTTACTACATGGCATTTATTTATGATTTTGGCTTTTCAACATGACCTAATTTTCTTTGTATTAAAGCAACTAAAACTCTCCTTTAAGGATATGATGCACCATAATTTGTGAATAATTTGTGAATAAAGATTTGAAAGCTTGATGGATGGAAATGTGGTAGAAGTTTTGTTAGCATTCAAAGTAATATGACAAAGTCTAAATTGTTCGTAACTTATTTCATTTATATCTAAGTTCTACCATCATTGCCTATTTTCCTTGATGGGTTTATTACATTGCATCTATTTATGATTTTGGCTTTTCCAAATTAACCCATTACTTATAGCTATAACAACATAATATATCAAAATTACCCAAAAAAAAAAACTTGTAGAACCACAAAAGATTTCCTTACATAATTTTTGTGATGCAAAAGCATCAACCTCTAGACAACATATTTCGTCCAGACCCCAAAAGGTCATGAAATCTTTAAAAGGGTAAAGGGATTTCCCTCATAAACAAACTATTCAAAATTAGAAATTATAGTGAGAATTTAGGTGGCTCTTTGTAATAATGCCAATTAGTAGGCTAAGGTGTTGGTTTGCTTTAGTGGCTGGCCAAATAAGATTTTTCAATATGACAAGTGTAGAGGATTTTGTCAATATAACAAGTGTAGAGTTAGGAAGAGTTATGAATCTAGTAATTTTAGATTACGAGCCATAAGAGGAAAAAGCAAAATATCATTACAAAAGAAGTGTGGAGTAATGAAATTTGGGGGTTCGAGAGCAAATTTTCGGAAGGCAAAACCATTTTGAGAAGGATTGCAAGGTTGTTCGATTGGGCAAAGAGGCGAAGGCCGTCAAATCTAGGGCAAGTGTAGTGAAAGGTCTTAATAGAGATCCATTGATTAAAGGGAAGGTTGATGGAAATTCTCTTGCACAGCCAAAATCGAAAGTTGGGCAGTGAGGCTCGAATTCAATGGGTGGCTCAAACTTTCCCCTGAGCACCAGACTATGGAGGGCCCACACTAAGGAGGAGATCAAGACCAAGTGTGGAGTCGGGCTTCCGAGACTCAACTCCAAAGAAGAAATAGGAGGGGAGCTGACTGGACGACCCTCGATCAAGGTTAAAATCAAAACTCCCACGGGTCGTTGATTTCATACGTGGGATCTCAGTCGTCAGTCAGACTCACTTATGTAGTGGAGATTAGAAGGAATTCCCCAACCTTGAGTAACTTTTGTTCGAGTAATGTCAACATTGTTTTGTTTTAATTTCTTTATTACTAGCAATTGTCTTAAAAGGTACAAAGATACATTTAAAGAATACAAGATTTGGGAAGATCATCTTCCCAAAAAGAAAGTAAAAAATAGGTTCACAATTAAATTTTAGAATTCGAAATCAGCTTCATAATTTCAAAAAAAAAATATATATATATATATATATATAACATAGCTAACCATAAATTTTTATTTATAAAATACAAATAACTAAATAAATTTAATTACATTCAACATAAAGAAGACAAATAAATATACTAAAAACTTTACATGCACACAAAATTTGTAATAAACAAAGTTCTAAATCTTACACATGTTTAAGTTTAAATAGAATTTCAAAATAATAATTAATATCTTCACATTTTTACATGCTAACATTTCACTTTGTTTAATTTTCACTATGTTTAATTTTACATGGTGTGAATGCATATTCAAGTGTTTCTTTGTGATGCTGGAGCATCCAGCTCAACAATTTCATTGTATTCTAGTTAACTTAGGAGGTCTTGTGTTTTCAAGGAAGTTGGTTTCCTGAATATTAAATTAATGTAATTATTAAGGTTTTGAGTAATTTTAATGAGATATATTAAGAATATGATTTAATTAAGTATTGTGAGGCATATTTGTAAATATTCTCGAACGTTGTGGAACATGAGAGAATTAGGACAGTTGAGAGTTCATAGGGATTGATAGGTCTGGAAATTAATTGTAAATGCTTAGATTAGGAATTAGTTGATGATTTTGTGGATTAGAGAGGATCCTTAGAGATAAAGAAGAGATTTTAGGATTTTGTTGAGAAGATTATGGATCTAATCCAGGAATTAGTTATAGAATCCTTTTGTATAAGTGTAAGCCTAAAAGGCATAGAAGAGGGTTAGCTAGTTAGAAAGTTACTAGTTAGTTAGTTAGAGAGTTTGATTGTAAGCCTACGGGCAGGAAAGGGAAAAGGCCACTGATTAGAAAATCAGGCCAGAGAGAGAGAGACTCATTATGTAATTATTTGTTTATATATAGACAGAGACTTCGATTCCTAAGTGTGTGATGTGTGTTGATTGATGGAATTATAGATTTTGTGTGAATTAGAGTAATTCTGCATAGTATATGTATCCAAGTGGAATTAAGTAAAACGCAAAGAAGAAGTGGAGGATGAAGGATTGTGATCTGATCGTTTGAATCTGTTTGAAGGATCAAATTTGAAGCTTAGGAGTGACAATGTTTAAGAGTACATGGAAGTAAGTTCATGAGGAAGTTGTGTTGCAAAACAACCAAAGACCAGAAACCCTGGAGAACACCTAATACATAGAAGAAGAAAAAAAGGACAGTGCACAGAGGAAGGGTACAACAATCGGAAGTGGTTGAACAAGTTCATAAGGGATAAACGCACAAAGGAAAATATAGGTGAGTCGGGTGAATAGACCAAAACACTAAGAAATAGCATAAAGATGAAGAAAAGGAAAGACACAAAGAAATGAAGTAATTGTGCACAGGAACCGTTGGATCAATCAGATCAATGGACGAGATTGTGTGAGATGAATGGCAGAGATCTTATCATGCAAAATAAAGTTAAGAAGATGAGCGATGGAGATTTAAACCACGTGCAAAATAGTAGAGCAGTCTTCATAGGTGGTAAGTAGTTTCTCGCGTGGGCTCAAGGCTGTAAATGATATTTCTGAATTCTACGCGATTAGCCTTGGGGGTTGACATGTAGCACATGGTGGAAAGAGAAAACCACTTTTCTCGTGCGCTCTCAATCTAATACCGATCGTGCATGTAATCTGTGCGAGATTACACAATCACTGTTGGATTGAGGTAGGAGGAATAAACAGTGGAGATTTAAAGTTCTAAGGAGCCAGTCTGAAGAAGTGAGCGGACGAAACGATAACCGTCAGATCGAGGAGACAGATCAATGGTGTGGATTGAACGCGATAAAGGGAGCATCGGTATACGTGCAAAGGTCCGTGGAATGGAAGAAAGGTAAGGTTTAAGTTGGTTTATGGAATATTTCTATTATAGGAGAGTTATAATATAAATGAGTGGAATAATGTATTATGGGTTAAGTTGAGTTTAACCAAAGTCTAAAGACCGTGGTATGGTTACTATGTGTGGGTGATTACCAAAGGGTTAAGTTATAAGGATTAAGAATTAATCAGAGGTTTATTAAAGTTTAAGACTTTGGATAGTTAATTAAACGTTTCCGCATAGAGTTTAATTAAGAACATTAAACCTTGGTTATAGAGGGTTTTCACCATGGATCAAGTGATTAATCTTGGGACACACAGTGTGACATGCAATCTTAATTTGCATAATGTGGATATATGTGGCTTAGGCTACATCATTATGGTATATGCAGTTTAGGCTGGCATCATTTGGTATCGGCGCTGAACAAGGAGATTTTGTGTGTAAAAGTTATTTGAGAAATTTTAGAACAGAGTTATGTTTTGAAGGTATGTATATAGGAAAGAGGAGATTAGATCTTAAATCTGACAAACAGTAGGCACACAGAGAAAAAGTGTAGCAAAATTGAATATGCAAAAGAAATAGAGAACAATCCATTCAAAGTGTAGGTGAATGGTAGAACAAGATCATGCAGAGGTCTTGAAGATAGAAGGTGAGAAGATTGCAGCAACCTAGAGAAAGGAGTGTTCATATGGTTCCAAAGGAGAGAACCAGAGAGATGCTGAAAGATTGAGCTCAGAGGAGAGAAGCTTAGTGAGGCATGTGTAGCAAGAAGGAGACTTGTTACTGCAAAGGTATTGTTGCAGCTCACGGAAAGATCATAAAGGCAATTCCACAGAGGATGTGGGTAGAATTGCTAAGGGATGAAGGAAGCTAGTAAGAGTTTCTGAATGAAAGTAGAATGTGGCAGAACCTTGAAGAATTCTAACAGATGTTGGATAAATAGGACGTTGTATTCTTAAAAGGTGCAGATGAGTTGAAGCCTAGAAAGAGCAGAGAGAAGTGCTCAAAGAGGTTCCAGAGATAGAGAACCAAGTGCTTTCCAAAAGACCGAGTACAAAAGAAAGCTTGGTGAGGTAAGTGGCAGCAGGGAGGACTTGTTGTTGTAGAGGCTTTAGTACAACTAATAGTAAGTGAGTGAGGAGCTCATGAATATAGAGGAGATGACTAATGATAGTCATAATAGAGGTAACAGAGGTTTTGAGGAATACCATAGCAGAAGAAAAGTGAAGAAGGAGGATGCCAATGCAAATGGAAAGAGAATGAGTCAAGAGGAGCTTGACAAAGAGATTGTGGAGTTAAAAGAACAACTCAATGTATTAAGGATGCTACTAGAGAAAAACCAAAGACAAGGTTCGCTCTTGAGGAAAAAGGCAATGAAGTGACATAAATTACAGGGAAGGCTATAGTAGAGGCAAGTGAAGTGGCTGGTGGAAAAACTCAGAGAAGCTGAGTTGGAAATGAAAGTTTCTATTTGTGAAGCAGAACAGGGGGAAGTTCTGGGTGAAGATAAAGAATGGAGATAATTGAACTATTGGGATAGTTCAAAGCAACATGAGGAAATGTGGACAAAGGTAGCATAAGAGGCTATAAAACCTTGTATTTTTTAATCTAATAGTTTTGGTGTGTTTGCAGGTTTTGCAGAGGATTGGAAGTCTTATGAAGTTGTCATAAAAATTGATAAAAGTCACCAGAGTTCAGAGGAGAACGTGGATCAACATATTAATTTGCTAACAGAGGATGAAGAGTACTTCTCAGAAGATAAGTATTCTAGAGCGGAGTATGATGGAGAATGCATCTTGAATGAGGAAAATATTGAATTGTTGTAGCAGAAGAAAATTGTTGATGAATTGATATTTGGAGTTGTTAAAAACAAGGACAATTCCTTGTGGAAGAAGGAGATGAAGTTCAGCTTGAAGAGCTGATATGTGAAACATTAGTTAAGGCTATTGAGCCTTAGATTTTTCAAATTGACAATTGTTGTATGAATACAGGGATTATAAGTGTTGAAGTAGGATAGGTCTCAAATATTGTTACACAGCATGGAGTTGATGAAGTATTTATTTTTGAAAACGTAAGGAGAGAACAGGAACTTATTTCTGTGAAGATGAATGAGACAGAATTGACTATGGAAGACAATCCGAATGAATCATTGAGAAATAGTGACCATGTAAAGGATGAAGCTGGAAATGAAGAGCATTGTGATAAAACACTTGCTAAATGTAAAGAGGAACTTGAATTGTTGGAGAAGTTGCTAGGAGGAAATGGCAATAGAAAATAAATGGCTACAACAGTACTTGACAGTAGCAGAGAGTCTCTAAAAGACATGGAGACAAAATAGTGTTTTAATTCACAAACCAATAGTTTGTTTGCAGGAAATGTGAATAGAATGAATGAGTGTGATGCTATGATCGAAGAAATTGAACAAAGGTTATCTGGAGATGAGATGGAAGTTCAAAAGCAACAAGAGGGTAAGGATGTAAGGGTGGTAGTAAGGATCCAACAACTCCAAAGTGAAGGTAACGAGCAGAAGATTAAAGGAAAACTTGAAGAATAAACTATGTTAGATGAAAACATAGTAGAGGATCATCATTCCATCATGATGATAGGCATAATAACCAAGGAAGTTGTTGAGGAATTCAATAAAGAAGAAGGACTAAACTCTCATCAAAGGATTAGTGAATGGGAGAAATGGTTGAAGCACCAATAGGGAAGAAAGAACCTGGTGAAGATTGCAAAGGATATGTAAGAGAGGAAGAGAAAAAAGTCTAGCAAAGAAATGAGTTGGACATAGAAATTGAATTGATGGTGGAATTGATGAGAAAAGTGTCTCAAAGGGAGAAGACAATAGCAAGAAAGCAAGGCAACGACAAGAAAAAGATAGCAGCAGATAGTGAGAGCATAGCTAGTGGGGCAATGTAGCATAAAGTGTGGAGACCTGGGGAACAGCAACAAACAACAACAAAAACCAAAGACAGACTACATAACAAAGTATGGGATCCAGGAAGACAAAGATCGGAATCACATGATCAGGAGATCATGATTATTTTAACCTTGGGAGTCTGATGCAGGAGCATCCAGCTCAGTGATTTCATTGTATTCTAGTTAACTTAGGGGGTCTTGTGTTTTCAAGGAAGTTGGTTTCCTAAATATTAAATTAATGTAATTATTAAGGTTTTGAGTAATTTTAATGAGAGATATTAAGAATAGGATTTAATTAAGTATTGTGAGGCATATTCGTAAATGTTCTCGAATGTTGGGGAACATGAGAGAATTAGGACAACTGAGAGTTCATAGGGATTGATAGGTCTGGAAATTAATTGTAAAATCTTAGATTCGGAATTAGTTGATGATTTTGTGGATTAGAGAGGATCCTTAGAGATAAAGAAGATATTTTAGGATTTTGTTGAGAAGGTTATGGATCTAATCTAGGAATTGGTTATAGAATCCTTTTGTATAAATGTAAGCCTAAAAGGCATAGAATAGGGTTAGCTAGTTAGAAAGTTACTAGTTATTTAGTTAGAGAGTTTGATTGTAAGCCTATGGGCAGGAAAGGGAAAAGGCCACTGATTAGAAAATCAGGCCAGAGAGAGAGAGACTCATTATGTAATTATTTTTTTATATATACATAGAGACTTTGATTCCTAAGTGTGTGATGTGTGTTGATTGATGGAATTATAAATTGTGTGTGAATTAGAGTAATTCTGCATAGTATATGTATGCATGTGGAATTAAGCAGAACACAGAGAAGAAGTGGAGGATGAAGGATCGTGATCTGATCGTTTGAATCCATTTGAAGGATCAAAGTTGAAGCTCAGGAGTGAAAATGTTTAAGAGTACGCAGAAGTAAGTTCATGAGGAAGTTGTGTTGCAGAATAGCCGAAGACCGGAAACCCTGGAGAACACCTAATACACAGAAGAAAAGAGAGAGGACAGTGCACAGAGGAGGAGTACAGCAATCAGAAGTGATTGAACAAGTTCAGAAGGGATAAACACACAAAGGAAAATATAGGTGAGTTGGGTAAATAGGCCAGAACACTAAGAAATCGCATAAAGACGAAGAAAAGGAAAGGCACGAAGAAATGAAGCAACCGTGCACAGGAACCATTGGATCAGTCAGATCAAAAAACGAGATTGTGTGAGATGAATGGCAGAGATCTTATCATGCAAAATAAAATTAAGAAGATGAACGATGGAGATTTAAACCAAGTGCAAAATAGTAGAGCGGTCTTCATAGGCGGTAAGTAGTTTCTCATGCGGACTCAAGGTTGTAAATGATATGTCTGAATTCTACGCGATTAGCCTTAGGGGTTGACATGTAGCACACAATGGAAAGAGAAAGCCACTCTTCTCGCGCACTCTCGGTATGATATTGATCGTGCATGTAATCTGCGCGAGATTACGGTATCACCATTGGATTGAGGTAGGAGGAATAAACGATGGAGATTTAATGCGCTAAGGAGTCAGTCTGAAGAAGTGAGCGGACAACGCAATAACTGTCGGATCGAGGAGACAGATCAACAGTGTGGATTGAACTCGATAAAGGGAGCATCGGTATACGTGAAAAGGTCCGTGGAATGGCGGAACAGTAAGGTTTAAGTTGGTTTATGGAATATTTCTATTATAGGAGAGTTATAATAGAAATGAGCGGAATAATGTATTATGGGTTAAGTTGGGTTAAGTTAATATAAATGAGTGTGTGTGATTACCGAAGGGTTAAGTTATAAGGATTAAGAATTAATCAGAGGTCTATTAAAGTTTAAGACTTTGGATAGTTAATTAAACGTTTCCACATAGAGTTTAATTAAGAACATTAAACCTTGGTTATATAGGGTTTTCACCATGGATCAAGTGATTGATCTTGGGACACACAGTGTGACATGCAATCTTAATTTGCATGTTGCAGGTATATGCGGCTTAGGCTGCATCATTATGGTATATGCGGCTTAGGCTGCATCATTATGGTATATGCAGTTTAGGATGGCATCACTTTGACACTGGTGTGCTTGTCACGGAAAGGCCTTAAGAGATGCATATTAATGACATTGACATTATAATTATATTTCAAGCATTAGAGAAACAAGCTCCAATTCTGCCATCACATGGCCGAAAGACATTTACAATAGGTAAGTATTCCCATCACATTGTTGTTTTGAAAAACCGTGGACCAATGATATATTTATTATTATAAATTATGTTTTGCTTGTGAAAAATGTGTCTGCCAAACTATTAATGTGGCTTTTGTGTTATTTTGTGTCCACACAATATTGTTCCAATTGTTGGAAAAAATATTCTCATTTATGTCATTAATTTCTATTCATTTGTTGTGGATGAGGTGTGATAGTTTGACTCTTTCTCCTATATAAATATTCATACATTAATAGTTAGATCAAACCATAAAAAAAGGACATGCCACTTTAAATATGCAGTTCTCAATGGTTCTTATTTTTTTTTATAGACAAATGCTACTTACTATCAAAGGAACAAATACTTTCTAGAGGTACTTTAACTTAGAGGAGGTGAAACTGGAACTTTTATATATGATCTCACTGCCTAAAGTTTTATATCATTTAGATGCTTTGAGGTTATAGATTGAACAAGTAATGTGCTTGATATCCACTAGAATTGCATTAGAGTTTGTTTGAGTAACATTCTCACCTTCTATGTTGCATTTGTTTCTCATAAATGTTACAACTATCTCGTCTCTCTTTATGTTATTGCGAATCTCAGTCTAGATCGTGCGATTGAATAGGGGGTTGAATATGCACCTCTTTACTGGTTATGGTATGTGGATATTATATAATTATTTAATAATTCTTGGGTATTTGATTTTTTTTTTAAGAAACTCATTTTGTTTATTTTTTCTTTAAAAATGGTAAAACTTATCATAATTAAGTTGTCAATTAACAATGAGGAGAACCATCATCATCCTTATTTGTCTACATTTTTTTCACATTTGAAAAAATTAAACTACTATCCAATTATAACACTTTTGGTTTTATTCCAAAAAGAAAATAAATTCAATTTAAATAGTATTTCAAAAAAATCACTATTCTTGGTCATTAACACTAAGAATATCTTTAATATATATATATATAATATATATATATATATATATAATAATATATTTAATTCTACAATAATTTATTTTTTATTTTTATAATAATAATTTAACTTCATAATTATTTAATTTATTGTTTTAGATATTAGATTTTTATTTATATATAAAAAAAATTAAAAATGCATCCATTTATAATATAAATGATTATTAATTTAAATATGAAAATATAAAAAAGTTGAAACTTAAATATTAATATTAATATTGATAATTTCTTAATTTACACATGGAAAAATATATATAGATAATAAATTAAAAATTACTTTGATTGTTAATTTTAAAACTAATGTGATTTTATAAAAAAATTAATAACAAATTTTAAAATTAATGTGAATTTATAATTTTTTTAACAATTAAATATGGTTTCAAAAAATCTTAATATACCAAGCTAATGTGTTATTAGTGAAGCATAGAAACAAATTTTGATGTTTTAATAAATTTTTGAGATTATTAAAAAAGATAATAGGATTTTTTTTCCTATAACTATGATTAAAATAGACAATAAAGTTACATGTTTTCAAAGTTGGTAAACTAAATTCAAATAGTGATTCTTGCTACTCCAAAACCAAAGTGAAGCCAACAAAATAAAACTGCAAATGCTTGTTATAAAGATATAACTATCACATTTAATTATAAAGATATAACTATCACATTTAACAAATTCGAATTAGTGATTTTTATTTTTTAATTATTACCATGCAATAATATTAAACATGTCCCCACTTAACAAAGAAAATATCAGGTTGTTTTCGAATTTTTAAGTTTGAAATTGTTTAATGTTCAAAGTCTATTAAGAAACTTGATTTTGAAAATATCATATTACAGGTTGGTTTTGAATTTTTAAGTTTGGGATTGTTTAAGATTAAAACTCTATTAAAAAAACTTGATTTTGATGATTGGCTCATATTAGTCCTGGAATTTCCAAGTTTTCTATTTTTTACACACATTAATATAGAAATTCATGTGAAAAGTGCCACTTTACTTTTTTTTCCTATGTTATAATTGGTTGGCCAAGAAATTTTGAAATTTCAAATTGTTGGGAATGAGCTCAAAAACTTGGAAACAAATTTTCTTTGGAAAAGTATGATCGAGGCTATGATTTAAAAACAGTCTTACCCATTTAAAAAATGTTAATGTTTTTATTTTATTTATTTATTTTAACCATTTTAATAATTGGTTGATTTATATAATATGCTAAAATAAATAATAAATATAAATAGCTAATAGTTAATATAGTGTTAACCTTTTATAATATAATGAAAGGTAGATAATATAATTTTAATAATTTTAAAAAGTAACTGAATATAAAAACAAAATTAAATAAATATAAATTTTATAAAATATTACATTTCATTTGGTTAAATTTTAATTACTTATAAAATAATTTCATTAAATCAAAAGTTAAATAAAATAAATATAAAATTATGAAACACTTCATAAATTTTCTTATAAAACAATATCCATTTAGAATACGGAAAATTAATTCCTGTGCTCATCTTGCCTGATGGTTGTTTTCAAGGCCAGGAGTAACCTCCCAAACTACAACTATCGATGGATTCACAATTGGAACACCAACTACAAGCGTTGTCCCTATATTCCTTATAATAGCATGAGCAGTCATAATGCAACTTGGCCTAGCTCTCGGCAATCCTTTGTTTGTTGCAACCATTTTGGAATGTGTTGGATTGGGTTGCGGGCCACTGAGACCAACGAAGTTGAACTGAACTTGACTAAAAAACCATACAAACACACAGAAAATTTGGCCAGCGTGTTGCCCAACCGAAGAGGCTTTTATGTTGTAAATTCCAACCAGCTAGTCGTTGGGTTGTCGGAAAGTTGTGATATCTGTGAGCCCAAATAACACATCTTCCTCTCTGATGCATCTCAGACTGTTAGGCATTTCATTGATGCTTCATTGCGTTGATGGGCTGAACAAAAAAAAATCGTTGTACTGACCTCGTGGAGTGCTTCTCGCCCTCTGCGTGGATGTAAATGAGTTATGTAGGTATTTCTGCCAACTGTTATGTTACCAAATTTAGGCACAGTGTGGCTTTGGCTTAAATTCACAAGGTCTCAGAGTTGGGTATTGATTTGGAAGGAATAGTTTTGAAGAATACGGTCCCAAAGGAGTTGGGGTATTTTCTATATCTACAACAGCTGAATCTGAATAACAATGGTCTTACAGGAGAGATGCATCCTGAGTTGGGAAATGTTCCGAATCTGAGCAGTTTGCAACTCAAGAACAGCGGGCTGAATGGAGGAATTCCTACTACTATTTGAAATCTATGTGATAACATAGTTGAGCTGACACTGAGATTTAGTGAGCTATTAGAGAGCATTCTTGAATCCGGAAACAGGTCTAATATAACTTGCCATCATCTCCAGATATTTGAGGTGAATAATAGAATGCACTAGTCATTGTGAATTGCAGTATATTCACCATCAAAAAATAACTAAACAAACCCAATTGTTTCAACAACAAGCCAAACCAAGCCAAGTTTCAGATATAAAAGCCCATCAAGTCCTATCTGAAGGAGAGGCGAGGCAGGCCCTACCTATATGGGATTAATGAGTATACCAGTAAGAGAAGAAATCTATCAAAGGTTATCAAACTCCTCTTTCCACTCCCAAATACCATCTTCCCTAATGCACAGCTCACCCATGAAATTCCTCTTGAGAGGTCGCCGCTTGAAGGGCAAGTTGAGCTTGCCCTTAACACCCTTGCACTTGATCACCACTGCAAATCTCAAATTATCTTCTTCCTCCTCAACGGCCAATGAGAGGCCCTTCAAGCTCTGCACAACCATACTAACATGGAACTTCTTCGTCATCACGGGCAACCATTTCTTCATTTTCACTGCCATCTAACAAACCTGGTATCGATTCCCTAGCAATGCAAAAATAAAAACCACAAAAGCCATATGTATTCCCTCGTGCAATGTTGTTGCCGAATTTAGAGCACACGAAGATCAAAGCGCTTTGGAGGGGATGGTCATTATGGGATGGAGTCGTTCCCTGCCACCTGAAATCTGTGTATGGGATCTATTCCATTCATGATTTTAATTGGAAGAACACAGAAAGTAGAGGGTCGAAGGATCGAGTGACGAGACTACGGGGCAACATTGTCAATGTTGCAGAGGGGAATAAGTTAGGTAAGCAAGATTCATGGGATTGCTTGATAGCTATTTGACAAATCAACGGTGGAAAACCAAAATAGTAGTGACAGTTGTACGATGGTGACAGTTGTACTATGGAAAACAAAAAAGTAGACAATTGCAGGCACTAACTGATTCTGAATCAACAGAGACACCTTAAGTGTAAATATATATAGTCGTGGTATAAAGAGAAAGGGGATTCCCCATATTCAGAGGGTGGGATTTGAGCTTGATTTGGCACTCGTAGAGTTGGGTGTTAAAAGGAAAAAAAAGAAAGAACTCCATCGCTGCGACAAAGTGGTACCAAAGCGCAGGAGCTATTTTTAAACATTAACATATAAAGGGAGATTACACCCAGATTACAACGAGCATTCAAGGATTGTTGAAGATAGAGAATATTGGAGCAAACCTAGGAACCATAACATAGAGGTAGAGAAGACTTTTCAAAGAGGAAAGAGAAGAACCAAGAGCAATAGAATCATAATAGAATAAAGAAGGAGAATCCATCCAAAAGCACAGTTGATATTGTGGCACCTTAAAGGTGAAGAGATTGACAAGGAATTGGTTTTATGATTTACAATTGACTAAACAATTTATGATGCGTAAGTAGCAGCGGATACCACAAGAGATGTTGTGCAAAAGTAAGATGAGCATGTGAATTTTCACTCACAACGAGAAGGTGATATAGATCGAGGTGAACATAACCGTGGCGGAGAACCTTGCAACAAATAGTCTGCATTGAAAAAATTCTAGCTAAGGTTGAAAATGGGATAGAAGGAATCCTCGAAAGAGAGAATTTCTCAGGAGGTGAGCAAAATGTGCAACAACTAGAGAGGAGAAAAGAGTGACTAGGAGGTTCTAGAGGAGGGAACCAAGAGGGACACCAATAACCAGGGTGAGGTGTTCAGGTAACAAGTAAGGTGAGGCTTGTTACAAGGCTAGGTTTCAGCTCCTGATGCGAACGAAGAAGCTCATGCAGAAGGAGATTACCAATGTTGGTCATGATAAAGGGTCAAGTGCTAGCCACAATAGATGAAAGAAAGATGCCAAGGAAAATGGAATGAAAGGAAGGATGAGCGAAGAGGAATTTAAATGAGAAATGGTCGATTTAAAGTAAAGGGTTAGTAAAATGATGCAACTGCTACAAGAGAAGGAAGAAGACCAAATATGGGACCTGAGGAAGCGGGTTAGAATACCTGTCAGATAGAAGGATTTTAAGAAGAAATCTCCAAAAGCTAGAGATTTTGGGAAGAGCAGGATGAAGCCTTTGATAAGACCCTGGATGGATGATCTTAGAGCAACTGAGCCTAAAGAAGGAGCAGAAGGAGGACTACTCCTTGAAGATCAAGAGAAGAGACTGATTAAAGGTCTCATGAACAGTGGGAGAAGTCTAACCCAACAAGTGGTGCAAGGAGCATCAGTAGAGGCTAAAGGGCCTAATGTTTTTAAAACTAATTAACTATATTTATGTGCAGGCCATAAGCACAATGAAGAAGGGAAACCATATGAAGTTGTCATGGAGATTGTGGATGGAGAAATGAGGTTACAAAATCTCAAAGGAGGACAAAAACAATGTTTTGTTATAATGAAGGAGGAGAAGAAAGCCTATGCACGAAAGGAAGGATTGATGAGGAAGACAATAAAGGAGGCAGGGAGACCTCATGCTTTTGAATCTAACAATTTATGCATGAAATTTGTGTTGAATAATCTAGGGTAGTTGGAGTTAATTAGATTCTTCTTGCATGATAACTATTTGTGAAGTGTTTTCAAATTTTCTTCTTATTCCAATCTTCACGTATTATTATTAGAGTGTGTATTCTTCAGTTCACCAAATATCTACAAAAACAAAGAGACAAGAACACAATATGTTGGCATCCTTCCAGGGCCAAAATCTCTCCCTCTTGGAGAGGAAAACCCACACAAAATTCTTCGTATAGAGGTTCCAATTGACGAATACCAAGACCATGACCCTTAACCTATTATGCCAACCCAAGACCAAGACATCAATCCTCTTTTTTGTCATTGCTGAGATCATCATTATTGTTGCACCATTGAGGCCATTACTGCTACATCAAAGAGATCTTCATCATTGTTGCACTATGACTGCACCTTTATCGAGATCATAACCTTTGAGACTACGTCTTTATTAAGAGCGAGATTATGACTATGATAGGATCATGACAACACCTTGATGTGTGTTGAGGTAGAGTATGCTACTTATGAGATCATGTCGAGACTGTAATCATCCTTGACTGCATTGAGAACTTCACCAAGAATATGACTGTGTTTTTCACCAAGATCATCCTTGTCATTGTCATGATGTGAACACATCAATGTAATACTTATGTCAAGAGTATATACTCCTGCAATATCCATCCGAGAACCATATACCTTTCTCCAACTGAAACACTGTAATATTATCTCCATCTGAGATTCATGTAACTCTCTGTGCCATCCGAAGTTGCAGAGGTATCTAAGATGCACCCTATTGTACCCATCCATAGTTCCTGAGCTTCGAGAATGACATCTGAAACTCTTCCTGCAATTGTCCTGTACTTCCTACACCTATACACAGTTCAGAGAGAAATCTGAATCTGTGTTTCCTATGGTGACCCCGTGAGGCATTTATAGCGGTTTAGTCTCCATAAATAAGCCAACATGTCATAGTGAAAGGATGTGTCTATTATTTGTCAAGCCGACTTGACATAGTTTCTCTTCTTCATCGTTTTGTTGGTTGCTCTTTTCAAGAAGATTGTGCTTGTCTTAGAGGGATAATCTAGTCACTAAGTAGACTTATATTCATTACATATATACTCAAGAAGAGCATGACATTAACTCTTTGACATCCTAAGGCTCTCAATGGGAGTCATCTATAAAATAAACCTCTTGCTCATGAAACCCATGCAACAAGGAATAATGATAAATTCATTTTCTTGTTTTACAATATCATAATTACAATGTCATGAAGACCAAACCTAGTTACACTTTCTTGAACACTCCCTCTTAACTAGGGAGGTATTCATGATGGTACTTGGCCATTCTCAATCTGAAGAATATCTCATAAGAAGAATCAGATTGGTAACCCATTTGTATAGCATCATAGTAATCAACATTGTTTCCACAACAAGGCCTTTACTGACAGCTCTATCTCTCATTAGATCATAGCACAATGTTGGCGAGACCAATGATTATAGACACCTTCATCATTGTCTCTCAAGGTACATATCCACCCTAGTGTTCACTAAGAATGACCTTCTAGAACTATTCTTATCTTGGGTTCCCAACCCTCAAAGAATATCGTTCCTCTTGCCTACTTTTATCTTGGATGCCCTATACATCCTCAAAGAGCATAAAATAACAAATGATTACCCAATCCTCCATTCTTTCTTCCCAAATGAAGACAAGAATGTTGTGTCTATATCTACCTCTCAATTAGGGAGGATATGCCCATTCCTGTAAAGGAATGTACCCAAGTTCCCTCTTACCAAGAACTTGTCCAAGCTCCCTCATAATTAGGGACTTGCCAGAGCTCCCTCTTAACTAAGGACTCTTCTTTTCATCAGCAGCTTCTTCTTCGTGGGTCCTTCAACTCCTTGATCAACTTCTTTCCTTGATGTCATGAAATTCAGTTGAGCTTCTTCCTTGTGAATTAGCCATCCATCAATTTCCTTCTTGGTTCGTCATGTCATTCCTTTCTTCATGGAAAGTGACCTTCTTGATACATATATGGAACCTTTTTCATATGACTACTTCTTCTTCATCACGCTTCTTTCAGGGATTTCCATCCACCACATGAATGCTAGTTGTACTTGTACTTACAACTCTTGTTCCAGTAGCCCTGCATGAACTCATCCAAATATTATTCAAGAAATCAAAAACATAACATTAAATCAAATAGTACCTTATGAGATGTATCTTCATCATGACATCTTCTTGTAGGTGTCAGCATCCTGCATACATGTTGACACATCTCCCAAAAATAGCCATTGTCAAGGGTCTTCATCTTTTTCAGACTTCCATCAGGGTCTTCATATCTTTCCAGGAGATTTCCTACTCAAATTTTCTTGGTGTTTTGGATGTTGATTGCCTTCATCATGGTTGCATATCTCACGATATCTTCCTTCCTCACACATTCCATTCCTAGGATATTTCAGTCATAGTTTTTTAATTGTAGTCAACCACTGTGAGGCTCCTTCCTAAGGTCCTCTATCAGAGCTAAATTCTCTAATACAAATAAAATAAAATGGGCAATAATTTATTTGCAACTTAAACATTTAAATGATGATAATTTACTATTGATAAAAATTATTCCCTACAATTAAATATTGAGCATTTCATTTCAATTACTTACATGAGTAATCTATAAATAGAGGAATACCTATCCCAATAGCCTGGTTGAGATGCCCCTGAGCTCCTGATCCTGCTGAGATGCTCCTCTTGACTACCAACTGGATTTATCTCCCAGCCAACTAAGACGTATTTCCTAGCCCAGGAAACTTCCACAGGTTCCCTAGCCCTCCAAGCCCAAGTCCAACCAGATGTAATGTGTGTCCCAGATAAACAATATTCTCCTTCTCTCCCTTCTCCCTTCTCCACCTTCCTCCCAAAACAATTCCTCAAAAACCACAACCAAACCAAAACAAAAGCAAGACCAAGGATCCCCTTCCTCCCCTCATCCTTCCCCTTTTATGCCCCCTTCTCTTCTCCACCTCAACCACCTCTAATTAATGTCATAACTTTTCCCTCATCCTTACATTTGACTTTTCTTCTCCCAAGTAAACATGAGAGGACATTTGGGGATGTGATATGAATATAAAATTGGGTAATTAATTGGAAAGGACCATGTCTTCTCCCAAGTAAATATTTTGGGGATGAGAGATGAATATATAAATTGGTAATTAATTGGAGTGGACCATGTCTTCTCCCATGTAAATATGAGAGGACATTTTGGGGATGAGAGATGAATATATAAATTGGTAATTAATTGGAGAGGACCATATCTTCTCCCAAGTAAATATGATAGGACATTTTGGGGATGAGAGATGAATATATAAATTGGTAATTAATTGGAGAGGATCATGTCTTCTCCCAAGTAAATATGAGAGGACATTTTGGGAATGATGTATGAATATATATATAATTTGGTAATTAATTGGAGAGGACTATGTCTTCTACAAAGTAAATATGAGAAGACATTTTGGGAATGAGGTATGAATATATATAATTTGGTAATTAATTGGAGAGGACTATGTCTTCTCAAAATTTAGAAATTTAGTGAGGTAAATTGGGGATAATAACAAAATTTATATCAGTACTAAATTTACAGTTTCACCAATGTAGGTATGTACCAATATTTCTTGATAGTTATAAGTCAATATTTTAAGGTGATATAAACCCTAGTAAAATTTTCATGATAAGATTAAGTAGGCATTACATACACTCCTCCTTCAGAAAACTTCGTCCTGAAGTTAGAGTGTGAAAGATACAAGGAGTTCGAAGCGGTTTGGAAATAAGGCATATCAAAATAGAGAGAGAGTTGTAGTAGTAAAATTTGATAAGTCAAACAATGACATTATGTTCCATCAAGAGTCTCCAATTGATCTATATCCTCCTATCCTTTCCAACCTACTTCCATTCCCACCCTATCCATCCTCTGCTGCTATATACAGTTGATCCAGAATTAAACAGGAACGTAACAAATTGCAGAGATAACCATATACACAAAGATGCAGCGGAAATAATACTTCATTTCATTAATGGAAAATACTGAAATATGCTTACAACCAGAAATGGAAATAAACCAGCTAGGGCGATCGCAGCTTATCTCTGAGAAGAGATGTGTGGCTACATGCCTCTGAACTGTGTTACAATGAGGCTCGAAGGCCTATTTATTGTTGAGAAACAATGGAAAAACCCTTCACATTCCAAAACCTAACCCTGGAAGATGAAACGCCAAATTGTGGGCCCCGTTTTTGGGTAAGTTGGTACATCAACTTCCCGGGGTCGCGAATTGGTCGTCTTATCTCCGTTTGACGTGCATGATAGCCCGTTGGAAAGATCTCTCCGAGGACTACGACGGAAAAGACGATTTTTAGATAGAAAAAACGATGGCGGTAGATTTCCCAAAAAACGTTGTTTAGGGCCTCAAAACGGCTCCGGAAGTTTAGGACCCGAAAAACTGCTAAAAATAGTAAATTGTGCTATAATTAAGGAAACTGAAAAAAACTGCATGAAGCACTAGAGGGGATCCAAGTCGAATTAGCGGGTAGCCACCAATATCCACCTGGATCAACAGTGGCATCGGCTATACCAATCTAACTACTGATAAAACCAACATGGCGGAAGCATCGACTATATCAACCTAACTTCCCTAGCAGGAAACTGGAAATCGTCATCACACATCTAGGGGAGTGTGTCCACCACTTCCCTCCCACGATTTCATGTTTGGAGGTTACACGGTGGGAAATACCTCCACCCCTCCTCACAACTAGGGTCAATGCCCTAATATGGACCACACTATAGCGTTGGTTGGCTACTTGTCATCGAATAATCTCATCAGGTAGTCTTGTCACCTATCATTCATATTTTACCCATGTCATAAGAGTGCATATCTAGTAGATACAAAATATAATAGAACAATGTACATTATACCTTTCCTTATGAAATGTCTTAACCTTCCCCCAATGGTAGAGTAGATCTTGGCTATCATATAGTTCTTTCCAATCTACGGGTTAGCTCTTATTCATGCATTTATATAACAACAACAATATATATATATATATATATTATTGTATATATATATTTATATATATTTATTAGATTTTATATATATATATAGTATATATATATAATATATATATATTATATTATAAATATATATATATATATATATATAAGTGGTCTTAAACATCATGTTATTTATTCTAGTACCCACGTGTCAATCTTGCAGTTCATACTGGAAATAAATCATAATTTCACTAAGTCATTCATTAAATAAATCATATCCATTTGAGCCATATATGAAACAACAATAATTCTGATAAGTCATGCACTAGATAATTCATCACCCAGTAAGTCATACATTAGGCCATCCATCAAACATTTCCTTCATCAATACCAAATCCATCTAATGATTCATATAAGTAGTTTCACGTGTCCAACTAAATGCATCAATATTACATAGCATTCATAAATAAATAACATGGAACTGTAAAATAGAGCCTCAACATAGGTAGCTATCTATGTCAAAATGGGCATCACAGATGCTCGAAAAGTGAGGGGTAGTCACAACGTATAGTCTCTGCATCCTCCCAGGTAGCAGATCCTGGGCTATACTTGTCCCACTAGACCTTAACTTGGTCCACCATGTGATGTTTGAGTTGTCGAACTCTACGGTCCAATATGCGTAATGGTTGAACCACTACGATTCCCTTATTCGAGACCTGCAATTCCCTCCAATCCAGTTTGTGAGATTCATCACAAACATAAGGTCGTAAAATAGATACATGAAAAACATCATGAGTTTTATACAAATGGGATGGCATTTCAAGACGATAGGCAACTAATCCAATCTTCTCCTTGATCCTAAAAGGCCCTACGAACCAAGGTGACAACTTCGTCCCCTTCCCAAACCAAATGGTGCTTTTGTTGGGTCGGATACGAATAAAAACTTGGTCCCCTACTTCATAACTGCGATCAATCCTATGTGAGTCAGCATAACTATTCTGTCTATCTTGTGCTTCCTTTAACCTTTGTCGAATCTACTTTACCTGTTCCTCCATTTCTTGAACTAATTCAAGCCCAACTATTACTCGGTCCTCTAACTTTTCCCAACTCAATGGCGTCCTACATGGCCTTCCATGTAGAGCTTGATAAGGAGGCATCCCGATTGAACTGTGGTAACTGTTATTATAGGCAAACTCTACCAATGGTAAGTACCTTTCCCACTGAGTTTGATTATCCATGATTTACATCCTAAGCATGTCTTCCATAACCTGATTTACTCTGTCAGTCTACCCATCTGTTTCTAGATGATATGCAGTACTCAGGTTCAACTTAGTCCCTAGTTCTGATTGCAAACTTGTCCAAAACCTAGATGTAAATTGAGAGTCTCTATCAGAAATGATCTTCATGGGTAACCCCTGTAATCGAATAACTTCACTTATAAACACTCATGCCACATCAGTAGCATCGTAAGTGTCTCTTACTAGAATGAAATGGGCACTTTTGGTCAATTTATCAACTATAACCAATATAGCATTGTGCCTCTGTGAAGTGAGTTGCAAACCCACAACAAAATTCATGGAAATTACCTCCCATTTAGATATAGGGATGTCATGTGGTTGTAGGAGTCCTACTGAATGGTGATGATCAGCCTTCACTTGTTGACATTCAAGACATTTGACGACAAACTGGACTATGTCATGCTTCATGCATGCCCAAAAGAAGAGTTTCTTCATGACCACGTACATCTTCTTTACTTCAAGATGTGCACAATAGAGTGCTCTATGTGACTCTTCTAGGATGGTTCTTCTTATACCCCCTTCATTAGGTACATACATCCTCCCTTGAAATCTCAATAGCCCATTTGGTTCAAAGACATATCCCTCAAACTTTGTTTCTATCTACTTCCCACTCTAGAGTGCCAAGATGACCTTTAGATACCAACTATCTTCAAAGAGTTTCTCCAACACACGTTCCGTTAAATTTACCTTTAATGCTACTAGGGATAAGGTTCGTGGTCTCCTGCTTAGGGCATCCGCCACCACATTCTCCTTTACCTTGATGTATGAGATCTCAAAATCATACTCACTCATGAATTCGCTCCACTGCCTTTGTATAGCATTCAAATCCCTTTGAGTGAAGAGATGCTTCAAGCTTTGATGATCTGTTCTTAACTCAAATCTTCTCCCAATGAGGTAGTGTCTCCACAATTTCAAGGCTAACATCACTGCTGCTAATTCTAAGTCATGGGTAGCATACAACTCTTCATGCTAGATGCGTAAGCTATTACTTCGCCTTCTTGCATCAATATTGCACCCAATCCTTGCATTGAAGCATCGGTGCAGACAGTGAAGTCTTTTTCCATGTCTGGTGCTCGAAGGATCGATGCACCAGTTAGTAACCTCTTTATTTTTGTGAATGCAGTGTCACATTCATGTGCCCATTCATACCTGACCCCCTTTCACTATAATGTGGTGATGGGTTTTGCAATCCTTGAAAACCCTTCCACAAACCTGTGATAATACCCTGCTAGCCCCATAAAACTACGTACCTCATGGGAATTTTTTGGTACTGACCAATCCATTATGGCCTTCACCTTTTCCGGGCCAACTGAAATCCCTTCTCTTGAAATGATGTGCCCAAGGTAATGAACTTTCTTCTGAAAGAAGGAACTATTTGACAATCTTCCATATAATTGATTTTCCCTTAAGCAAGTCAATACAACCCTTAGGTGATTTTCATGCTCCTTTTTATTCTTGGAATACACAAGAATGTCATCCATAAAGACTTGCACAAATTGGTCTAAATACTTCCTGAACACACCATTCATGAGGCTCATGAATATTGTTGGTGCACTGGTCAAACCAAATGGAACAACTATGAACTCATAGTGCCCAAACCGAGTTCGAAATGCAGTTTTTGAGATGTCCTCTTCCTTAATCCTCAATTGGTGGTATCTAGATCGTAGATCGATCTTTGAGAAAATCGTTGCTCCCTTCATTTGATCAAATAGGTCATCTATTCAAGGTATCGGGTACCTATTCTTTATTGTGGCTCTATTCAAGTCCCTATAATCTATGCATAGTCATACGGAACCATCCTTGTTCTTGACAAAAATCATTGGTGCACCCCAAGGTGAAACACTAGGTTTGATAAATTCCAAGTCTAAGAGCTCTTTTAATTGCATCTGCAACTCACAAAGTTCTGGAGTTTTCATGCTATAGGGTGTCTTAGATATTGGTTCTGCATCAGGTTTTAGGTCGATTGTGAAATCAATCTCCCTTAAAGGAGGTAATCCATGCAATTCCTTAGGAAAAACACCCTTGAATTCTGACAAAATTGGATGTTGATTTAGGGAGGGTCCTTTCTGGTCACTTACAGCCTTGACCACATATAGCTTGCAACCTTGTCGGAGACAACGTTTTACCTTCATCATGGATATGAATCGTAGCGACACTCCCCTCTTGATTCCAAAAATCTCAATTGGCCTACCTTCATCATCTAAACAAATCACCTTCTTCTTGAAATAGTCTACCAAAGCTCGATGAGCTTCTAGCCAGTCCATTCCAATAATTACATCATATGTCCCCAATGTTGTGATGTATGCCTTCAACTTAGTCATACACACCCCGAGGTTTACCTGACATTGGTCATCATAGAAGCCATCTCAGCTTGTTTAAAGTCATCATGCTCATAGACTACCAACCCACATTTTTCTAATGCAACTGGTGAAATGAAACTATCTGTAGCACCGGAATCAAACAAAATTTTAACTTTTACTTTGTTTATCATACCTGAGGTTTCTACCATGGTAGACTGGTGTTCAACTTGTTGGTTATGAACTATTGCATAGATTTGATGGTGGCTACTTGCTCCCTTCATTGATGTTTTTCCCTCTCTACAGTTGTTACCAGCTTGTAACCTAGGGTAGTCACGCTGGTAATGAGGTCCCCCACATCCCCAACAAGTGATGCGCGGTAGACCTTGAACCGAATGTTGTGGAGTTATTTGGAAAGAGTTCCTTCCCTTGGGACCCCTACCCCTACTTGTTGCTCCTCGCGTATGGCCTTGGTTTGAATGCGCCCTTGAAGCTGCGGGTGAAGCTGCACTAGCAACCATTGAAATCCCCACTTTCGGTGCTCTGGGTACCACCCTATTTCCATATGGTGGTGGCCTCAAACTTCCTCCCCTTTGGAAGGCATGAGGGGCCTTCCCCATAAACCTTGGTTGGCATGGAAAAATGGTTTTGTTTTCACCCTTTAAGTCTAAGTGTTCTTCGACATAACGAGCATGTTCCACAGCTTCTACAACTAAGGATGGTTTCTACATCCGAACCATTGCCCTAATATTAGGGTTCAATCCATAAATAAAAGAATCTGCTTGGCATTGGTCAGTATCCATGTAAGGCTCCTACCTGTTGTTCTTCATAATATGCTGGCAGGTACTTTTTCCTGAATCTTTCCTTAAATAATTCCCAAGTAACTATGTCTGGAGTGAGGTGTAGTTGACACTCCAAGTTACCCCACCAATTTAGAGCACTATCTCTGAGTTGGAATATTGTTATTTTAGCTTTTTAATTGGAATTGCAATCCCTTAGTGTGAAGCACCTTCTCATTTCTTCTAACCAAGCTTCTGTATGTTCGCTGGCACGACCTCCTGCAAACTCTAGGAGCTTAATTTTCTGGAGCTCCCCAGTAATGTCCTCGATTGGAGGTCCTCTATTAGAGTCTCTTGATCCCTCGAGATTTCTTAACCCCGAGGGAGGGTGCTCCACTTCCACTTCATTTGTTTGGCGCCCTTTTAAAGTCTCATTAATTGCCTCTAGGGATTGCAAGATGAGAGTCAACTCTGGTGAAGGCAATGGGTTATTTGTAGGAGGTCCTTGTGATGACCCTCCTTGACCATGATTTCTCCGCGTCCTCACCATTTGTTCAAATATTTGTTTGATACGTAAGACATATTAGCACTTCTAAGGATCTGGTCAATTCTTACTCGGCTCACAATGTTTAGCGTGGAAGGGATTATATGACACACCATTAAAATGCTTTAACCAAGATCCATCTTAACCTTAAATATACCATGCACCAAGAGAGATTAAATTTTTGGAGGTGCAATTTTTTTTTAAACCATACAATTTGAGAAAACGTTTTCATTTCAAGGATTTGATCCCTCTTAAAGCATGATATATTTGGAATAATATATATATATATATATATCAGTTCCATATTTAACATGGAAGAAATTACATGAAACACCATTGAACAATTTTTATAATAAGAATTGGACATCCCTCTTCCTAGGGAGTTGTTGTAGTTGAACACCAACCTCATTATTTTTAGAGTTTTTAGCAAAACAATGAGTTCCTCTCCGAATTGTTTTTAAATTATTATTTATTTTTTTATTTTTTTACTTGATTTGTTGATTAAGATTTATTATAAACCTAAAATGAGTTTTTGCTTCATTATCATTAATATCCTATCAATTCACAGATAGATTATTATAAATAAAAATATGAATAAGCCTAATTATATATAGAGAGAGAGAGATAGAGAGAGAGACTCTTTTTTTTTTTTTACATCCAGATCCAAAACTTTCCCAAACGAGTCTATTTAAATTCTTCTGATAAGGATATCTAGATATGAAACCCTTTTTTTTTTTGGTTGCATCTAATATCCAGAACATTCATAAGTCCTTTATTTTGATTTGAGACTAAATATTGGATACTCAATTCTATTTTTCACATAAAAACGAGATAGTATATTAGTTTAGTACAGTGGGTCTTGGATACTCAAACCATATTCAGATTCTAGGCATAACGATGTGTGTTTTGTTTGAATCTTTGGGATGTCTAGATCCCATATATATTTTTCTTGCTAGTTTATATGACAACCAAACCTAGATATCTCAATAATCAATTTAAATAGTTAATATTCAGATAGGTATCCCAGACATGTTCCACAACACTACTTGATAAATAAATCGATAAAACATTATTATATCATTTCTTATTAGCATTTGTACAAAATACTTAATAAATAAATCGATAAAACATTATTATATCATTTCTTATTAGCATTTGTACAAAAGATATGCAGGTCTTGAATAAAGATATTTGCATATAATGTAAGTATCTGATATGCCCGGGCATCATCAGATGACTCTTTACACCAACTCATTGATGTTACACGTGGTAAATTTATAAATTGTTTGTGATCATTAAAATATGGTTGTTGGATATATACATGTCTTTACAGAAAGGCTCCATGACAAGATGAAACTGAGGAAGATGCATCTGCTAAGATGCTCCTGACTGTTAGAGAACAAGAGGAACGTTGATTACCGGATTTCTCAGATTGGTCATCCTCTGTTACATCATATTCAGATCATAATACTTGGCATTCAGCTGAAGCTGATGTACCTTCTGCCATAGGAGTTGCAGTGAAAAGGAGCGTGGATAAGATAATTGCACCTCTTGATGCAGAAAATTCTCAACCTAATGGTGATTCTCAGGAACTGGTCATGGAAAAGCCACTGGACAAACTAGAAATTACATCAGCAAAGGTAGCTAACCTGGAGTTTCAGTTGGCAAGCCTAAAGGAGAATGTCAAACTATGTGAGAAATATAGAAAAGATGCAAAAGAAAAGCTAACTGAAGCTGTCAAGCAGGGTATCGAGAATAAGTTGAATTTTGCAAAAAAAGAAGAGAAAATTGCCTGTTTAAGGAAGGAATGTAAGCAGAAGATGCTACCATTAAGGAAATAACTTTGGCAGTTCAAAAGTCAAAGGATGCAAGTGACAAGAGACTAGCTGTTCCAGAAGACATCTGCAAGAAAAAGATGCCATGACCATAGGACTTAAGGATGATATAGTTGCTATGGAAGGGAAGGTGAATTTTTGTTCGAGGAAGGAAAACATGCATAAATATGCTACCATAAGGGGAATAACTTTGACCCAGAAGTCAAAGGATACAAGTTTCAAGAGATTAGCCATTTCAGAAGATATCTGCAAGAAAAAGAATGCTACAATCATGAGACTTAAGAATAATATGGTTGCTATGGAAGAGAAGGTTTCAGAGCTGAAGAGACTTCTGACACCACTATCTTCAAAATGTAACAGTGAATATTCCCTTCCTCTGGTCATGTCATACAATCCTCTTTTTGACATGGCCATACCTTCAGCACTTGAGAGTCCACAAAAAGTTTCAGGTTTGAAGACTAGTGAAGATCAATATTTGGCTGTAAATGAGTATGTGAGCTCATCTTCCCAGGGATATAATGAGACACATTAGAGATCTTCAGTTCAATCATATGCATCATCTCCTGCTAATAGAAAGTTCAGGAGGAACTCCATAAGAACTCAAGCCCACGAAATAACAAAGTTACGCTCCTTAAGCCCACGAAAAGTCAAGAATTTCATAAGTGGTAATGTTATTTCTAGAGTATATATTAATGCAAAATTGAGGTCAAGGGTTTTGATGCTAGAGGTCTTGAAGCATCTCTTGGAAGTCATACTTCTTCAATTAAGAAAAAGGGCACATACAGTGACAAGAAATCATCCCGGTTTGAGGATAGGTTTGGAACTGGTACATAGTTACTACATCCCTTTTTCTTGAAGATGGAAAAATAAGAAGCAAATGAAATGTAATACACTGTAAATGATTCATGTTATAGGATTGTTCGAAGATGCATATATCTCCCCAAATCAACAACCATCATCATCATAGTCCCCAACTATGGAACAATGCCATCCTTTGAATACATTTTCATGGGATGCAGCAATAGATTAACTAAAACATATAGGAATTTATGGAAATGAAACATACAAAGAATACCTTGAATTAAGAAAAGAAGCTAGTGATTTGCAAGAATACTCAAATGTGAAAATTTCTTGAGTTACACGGTATTTGAGTGTACTTGTGGAGAAATCTCACAATCTAGATCAGATTGCTCTAGAAACTGAGGCCAGAATCGCTCCATTGGTCTCAGAAAGGAAGAAACTATTTAATGAATTAGTAACTATAAAAGGAAATATAAGTGTATTTTGACGTGTTCGCCCTCTGTTTGAGGATGAGGGTGTACCAACAATAGAATTTCCTGATGATTTTACGATACGTGTAAATCTTGGTGGTGATCCTATTACAAGTTCTAAAAAGGATTTTGAATTTGATAGAGTTTAGGGACCTCATGTTGGCCAAGGGTATTTCTTTCAAGATGTTCAGACCTTAGTACGGTCTGCTTTTGATGGATACGATGTCTCTGTATTTGCTTATGGCCAAATGGGCTCTAGGAAAACATATGCAATGGAAGGTTCAAGCCATGACCGCGGACTTTATTTTAGGGCGTTTGAGGAGCTATTCGATTTTTCTAATCTAACGCATATTCTTCTAAATTCGACTTCCATGTTACAATGTTTGAGCTCCACAATTGTTACCGAGAATAGTGTCCACTCGGAGCTGCTATTCCCACTAAGACTAGTAGATATCTTAGAAACAAACAAGTAAAGACTACTTTCATTTTCCTTTATGAAAATAGATAAGAGTGGAACAAAGGACACCAACCTTAATCTTGCGCTTGGTTCCTTACTTGATTCCTCTCCTTCCTGATAGATCTTTGCCGCTTCTTCTTCGTCTGCCCAGCTTCAAAGAGCACCTGTGGAATCAAAGCAGCATAATACTATCGAAGAACAGAGATCTATATTCATAAAT